>SADC01001303.1:480341-651280 GCA_004194705.1 Ditylenchus dipsaci
TCCTATTTTTCTTACTTTAAACGGATTTTGCAAAAAAAAGTTTGCGATATTGCGATGCGATGTTTTTGGTCTTAAATATGCTGCGTGCGATGCGATGTTTGCGATGTCAACATCGCATCGCGCTGACCTCTACACAGAATGACAGGTCGTGCAATATGTTCGAAATACAACCCATTTTAGGTTCTAACTCTTTGTAGTTTGCAAAATGATTTTTTATATTAATCACGAATGTTTTTGTGATGGGTTCCACTAAATGATCTTGAACAATGTCGAATGATTTGGTGAAACACATCACAAATAACAATCGTGATTTATATAGATTTATTTAAGAAGAATCTTTTTGCAACCCACCAAAGAGTAAGACCAAAATGGGTTGGATTGCAAACTTATTGGACGACCTGGTATCTGAAAAACAATTTCAGTGGTAACTGTGAATAAAACTTAAAAAAAACCAAATCAGATGGAGTAATGTGACTAATTTTGAATCAATTTACAGTTTTCGAATCTTCAAAAGACACATTGTACAGTTAATTTTTAGTTTGATTTATTTTGCAATAAGTCAAATTGTTCCGAAAATCGCTGTTACCGGCTGCCATGAGAGCGGTTGCGCCACACAAGAGCCGTCAAAATAAGAAGCGAAAAATCGAAAAATTGTCGAATTTGAGATGGATCGTGGGGTGTCCTGACTACTCTGAAAAGTTTGGTCAAAATTTGGTGTGATTTTTGAATGTTTAGTTGACAATTTTTGAATTTGGCACTTTTTATTTAAAAAAGACATGAAAGAGGTTAATTTCATTTTGTGAAATAAGAATGATTTGTGTCCTGGGAATTTTTGAAATGGGAGTATCAAAATCGATATAAATTTAACAAATTTTCTCGGGTTATAGCAAATTGCACTGTTTATGCTCTGCAACCCAATAAGTATTTTCACAAGATAATGTTATAATTACTAAATAAGACTGTACAATGGTCCCATGGAAACAAGCACGATTGTTGCTGTCAAGTTTTCTGTGGTTCATCGTCATCGTTTGACGTATTGGCTTATCACATCAACAGTACTTTTAAAGGGGCATGCTCGCCGCTGATGGAATATTTTGAAAGGCGGATACCAGGTAAATTCAAACGAGAATTTTTTTCAAAAAATTTAATCGGGTACCCTGCGGGGAATAAGTAATCAAAAAGACTTCCTTGTTTAATAGCATCGGTGGTCTAGTGGGATAGCGGCAGCGGACAGCAAAAGTTGGTATTCGGTTCGATTCCCACTGTGGTATAATTTTTCCTCGCCTTTTCCAAAATTTCGTCAAATTCATTCTCGTTTGAATTTCGCTGGTACCCGCCTTTCAAAATATTCCCATCGGAGACAAGCATGCCCTTTTAAGTAGCGTTGTCGACTTTCGACTTTTAAGTCGAAAGTCGAAAAGTCGAATTTTTATTAAGGTCGATTTTTGGCCTCGGAGCGAAAATCTGATTTACAACATATACTTAGGATTAAAAGTTGGGTATACATTGTAAAATCAGATTTACACTCCGATAAAAAAACTGCCTTGAAAAAATTTCGACCTTTCGACTTTCGACTTGTAAATCCAAAGTCGACAACCCTACTTCTAAGTATCTACTTTTTTCTCGCTTTTCTATTCAGAAAACAGTCTCGCTTTTAGGGCTTTCTGTTGTCGATCACTGCAATGAAGAAGCGGGCACTACAGTAAGGGTGGTTACATTATGAGTATACTTGGACACACAAACAAAAGAGCGGCGAACTGCCAGAGAAACAACGGCAGCGACGGAAAAGCAGCGGCATCTGCGGCGGGAGGCCAAATCAGCGGCATCGTCAGGGAAAAAAATTACACCGGTGGCGGCAGCGGCGGGTCAAAAATAAGCAGCGGCGGCGGCGGGGTGTGAAAAATCTCATACTTTATTTTAAAAAATTTAACTCTGTTCATTACTGAGTTATTGTGAATTTGAGTCATCGAAAATTTTATAGCAGTACACTTGGGAATTGTTGGACAAACTGTAGCCACTACCAAGGTTTATGTATGAAATACATTATTACGGAAAAATTTAAATTTTATTCAACCGTAAAAAGTGCTGAATTATTTTGAGGTCGAGAGCTTAACAGAACTGTTTTAGAAGTTTGTAACGTCGTTAGAAGCTTGAGCACAGCTCGGAAATGGTACATTCAGGATGTATTGGTATCCAGGTGTATTGAACTGTAATCGCCCAAGTGGACGGTGATTGACGTTGACATGCCAGGGTTCCTCGTGGCGGTTTTAATCCATGGACTGATGTGTCTTCTCTGCTGACCATTATTAAAGCGATTAACCGGTCACCTCCAGTAAGGCCAATCACCACCTCAATCCATTCTTTGGTGCTGTAAAGTCTCCCGATGATTTTGCTGTTTTTCCGGGTGGGGTTTCCGATCTTGTACTTTTAAATACTTCCACGCTGCAGTTTCTCCTAGAAGTGCTGATACAAAAGTGACCCATAGCAAGAGGAATACTTCGCCAATCCAGGGGGCGGCTCTGGGTTCTGCATAAGCTACAGGTAGCTGAGACAGCATCATAACAGCTACTATAAATAAGCCGTAGGTATTTGTGCAATTATTAAAAATCAGCTAAAATGCAAATTTGATAAGGTTCAAAAGCATCTTGATACTAATTTTGATTTATAACTGAACGCTTTGAACTGAACGCTTTAAAATATTTGTGCATAAGAAACATAACAGAAAAATTCAAAATCAGTCATGTCAATATTTACTTTCTATGTCGCCATGACTTTTAGAGAGTCTTTTGAAGAAATTTAGAAAATCTGTGTTTGGTGTAATAGACGGGCCGTGAAACACCCCAAATAAACAACACCAAAACGAGACCCTCAAAGTCTAGGGGTGGGTTTATTAGAGGGGGTGGTCTAATTAGAGGTAATAAGGTAGGTGAAAAATGAAAAAAACTTGGTTTAGAGAAAAATATCCTTTGGAGGGAGGGGTTATTTGGGCGGTACTGTTCGACGGGCACGTCAAATTTGAAATAATGTGTTGTCGGCATTGTGATTTTGGACCTACTTTTTGAAGACTTCACTTTTAAAAAATACCACTCATTTTTTGCTCAATTTAGCTAGCTGACACATGTAAGAAACTTATGGTTGTTCGTAAGCCCTTAGCTTACTATTGAAGACATTATTTTCAATCGTAAAAAGTTTTTGTTAATTTTAGTTGTGAAAAAAATTGACAGAATAATACAATTTTGGCAAGTGCTTTTTAAAATCGAACGCAAATGCTGAACTCAAGGTTTAACTCAAGCTCAAACAAGTTTGAGTATAACGAAACTTAAACTTTTTTTCGAGTTCAACCTCGAGTTCAGTGTTTAGCGTTTGAGCTTGACCTTTCCCTTCACTGTTGTCGTTTTTCGATAGCTTCAGAAGTTAAAGCAGAGCATGTAACTAAAATTTTGAAAAAAGGGACACTAGGCCAAAAAAGTACAATTTGTCATTATTCGTCAAAAGTGTCATCTTATCCAGTGCTTATTGATTGTTAAGCACAAAAAAAGTTTTTTATTAAAAACTTCAAAAATAAAAAAGAAAGAGAGTCAAAAAAAATTACAAATCTTTTTAAAAAGTACAGTTAAGTTACCTGTGTTAAAAAGAGGGGTGAAAGCTGTTAGGGAGATAGTCTCGACATGGAAGGATTATTCCAAGTTTTGTGTTTTTTAAATATGGGTTTGGAGCCATATTTTGTTGAGAACTCGGCGTTGTGCTTCCAGACAATCTTGTGCAAAATTAATAGTTGGCTTTGAATCATCAATATCAGAATTCAAAAATTTCTTCAAAAAATGCCTCAACAATTGAAATTTAACAAGAGACTAATAAACCTTTTCTTGATGGCTTTTCCCCTTTCTCTTTCCGTTTTAGGGCATTTTTCGAAAGGATTCCGAAATTCTGATATTGATGATGCTGATATAACTTTTAATTCTGCGCAAGTTCGTCCGAGATCGCAAGACTAGTTGTAGACAAAATATGGCTCTAAAACCGCATTTAAACAACACAAAACTTGGATGAATCATTTTGTGTCGAGACTATCTCCTTCACAGCTTCCACCCCTCCTTTAATGAAGGAAATTAATGTCGGAATAAAAATAGTGCGCCGCGAGCGTTCGAATAGCTAAATTCTCATTATGATCAACAAGTATGGTCCTTAAATGGTCTTAGATGCCTGTCTTCTTCGCTGATTCGTCGAGTCAAGCACAAAGGCGCCTACAAACAAACAAGAACAAACGAGATCCGATATGGGACAACTTTACCGAAGTCAACAGAGGATGCAACCAGTACCATCAGGTCAATATCGGTACATGATGTCTTAATTGTTGAATGCCTTGTTTTTTTTTATAACTGTAAGCAAGACATTGCTTTTTGACATTGCAATTATTCTCTAATCCACGAATCACATGAGATTTTATAGACAGATGAAAATTTTTGCCAACTGGAAAATTAAAAATTAACTTACTATTAGCTTCAGTAATTTCTTTTTCAATTTTGGCTATTTGTATTTTATCTCTTTTTCTTGACCCGCTACCAATCTTACAGCAGCCTTTACAGCGATTCCAGCATTCTTGAGTTTATTATTCCCACACATGCTTGAATCAAAAAGCAGACTAGTTAGAAAAATGAGGCACAAGATTTTCAAAACTAGTTAAGTCATATAAAGCTTCTGAATTTGTTTTTACAGTTCCAATATTACTTGGGGTAACAAGAATTTCAAATTTTGCTTTCAATTAGTCTAAAAACTTCTTTTAGCACTTTTTTCAAGCCGTATATCATTTGAAGTCTAATTTTTTTGAACATATTTTTCGGAAAGTCTCTTAATCGTTACCGATAAATATTATAAAAGGGGTTGTACCCGGCAAATTGAAAAAGAATGATTTGAGAAAACATTTCAGTTGAGTACCCTGCCTATAAGAACTAATTAAAAACAATTCTTATAATTTGATAGCATTGATGCCCTAGTGGTAAGCGGCGGCTGACTGCGTAAGTCAGTCATCGGATCGATTCCCACTAGCTGTCGCTTTGATTCTCACTCAAGTTAGACAAGATTGCGTCAAATTTGATTCAAGTTTGAATTTCACTGGCTTAAAAGCCCAATTGGCGGCCTCCTACAAAAAGTATTTTTCTCTTAGCGTACTATTTTGGGTTCCTTGATTTTTTTAGTTTTTCTTTTTTGCAATACGTAGTGCGCTAACTCAGGATTAGGCTTAAGCCTTAGCCTTAGGTTAAGCTCAGCCTTAGGCTTGGGCGAAACTGAAGAAAGTTGGCTCAGAGAAAAATACTCTGTGGAGGGGGGGGCGTACACTTGGGATGCTGTCTTTCACTGGTATGCGCCTTTGACAATATTTCCATCGGCGACGAGAACTCCCCTTTATTGAGACTAGAGTTGACGAGTCGGTAAACTATGGATTTGGGACCCTTATTCAACGAACTTGTCAAACTTTTGATGGAAATCGACAATTTGAACAGTAAAAATTTTTGGAAAGTCATTTCTCATACCAAAATATTGTGCTCCAATTATAAGCCATGGCGTATAATTAGAGAGGGCCATTTTCTCATACTTTAAGTGGTCTAAACTCTGTTTTTAATTAAATTTTTGAGCTGCGTAAAAAGTGCATGTTAGATTTTAATATCCCTTGCAAGCACTTTCAACAAAGCTCTAAAAGTAAAAAGAACAGAACTTTTAGACCACTCGAAATTAGGATGGCAAATAATTAGAGAGGCTTATAATTAGAGCGGATACGGTATCTTGAATTTGAATTTGGGCGTAAATCACTTATAGCTATGGCCAAATAATGCCGAATTACGCCGATAGATTAATAAGTTACGCTACATCTAAACAATTCCTAAATTATAGTGACACACTGGGTATGCATTACCATGAACTGTCTGCATCACCATGAACTGTCTGCATTAATGTGTTACATCGTGTCGTGTCGCTACATCTAACAAATCCTGATTTACATTGACAACTGAGTATGCATCACCAGCACACAATTTTGGGTTGAATAGCATGGTTTGTTTGGTACTTAGAGATGATCAAAATTTTCGGTGCGAATTGACAGTGGACCAACCAATGACCTAGGTGCCGTCCAGGCATGCAAAGAAGGTGGGTAAGCAGACTGTTCAGTTTTATTTAAAAAAAATATAGAAATAAGAAAAACAACTGTTTTTATTAAAAAACAAAAGCACAAAAACCAGAAGTGTAACCACACATATGAACACAAGCAGAAAAACAGAACCGGAATGTAGCCCTGATGTGTAATTATACAATCTGGGTGGGTAGGTACCCAAGTACCTAGGTAGGTAGGCATCGAAACCAAAGAGATAACTAACGGGTGTACCAGATGGAGGCCTATATGGAGGCTTTATTAACTGAAAATTATAATACTAAGCTTGAAGATTCTGATAGGTGACTTTAAATAATAATGATTAAATAATAAATCAAAAAACCAATAACTAGTAACAAGCCCTGTGAAGGACACCTGCCAACTCACCAGATCTCAACTTTGGGTAACTCAGTTGAGAACTAGTTTTGGTGTGTCAACTTCGTTAGTCCGTAATTCCCAAGAACACTTGGCATAAGACCACCAGCATGTTCTTAGCTCTAAAATAATAGCGGAGGGTGCCAGCACAAAGCCAAAATTTTGGTCGAATGAAGTATAATTTCGAATTTTTTGTTCATTATTTTCAATTTCACCGCTTCTTATGCAAAGAAGTCTTTAAAACGGATAAATTTTATGTTGAAAACAAGGGAAATTTGTGTCCCGTGAATTTTTGAAATGGGTGGTGTCGAAATTTGGTATAATTTTGAATTGTTTGCCCCAAATTTGCATATTAGCCGCTTCTTATGCGAAAAAGCACTTAAAAACGAAGGTTTTTGTGTTAGGATGTGGGCGGATGGGCTGTCATGGAAATGCTAATACTATACTACTGGGTTGATAAGAGGTTTAGATGAGAGTTGATCAAACACCATTTTGGAAAATCATTTATACTATAGTTCTTTTTTATTTATACTATAAACTTATATCAGATTTTGGTGATTCCACTACACATTGAGCGTTGTTTTCTTGTTAGTTTTCGAAATTTAAAAGTAAAGTGACAAACACTGAAAAGTGTTAAAAATGCCAAAACAAAATCGAAAGCTATCTTAGTATGATTGAATAAAACAGCACACTTATTTTTGTCTACTAATTAAAAGCAGCTAATATTTCAGTAATTTATTCAATTTTTTCATTAGTTCATAAATTATTTCAATAGAAAGTAAATTCGATGCGTTTGTTAAGTTACGAGGCTTTACAACCTTAACAGCCTCAAAGTTGTCAAAAAATTGTATATATATACAGTCTAATCTCGATAAACCCGCACCCCTGAAGACCAGCCTGTGTTGTTTTATGGAAAAGTAATAGTTCGCTGGGAGTGCCGATTTATCAGGGTGCTGTTTCATTGAGAAAAGACTGTATATACAAGGTATTTCAAAAATATCGACACTGTCAATTCGTCATAACTTTTTATAGGCTATATTCAACTCGGATTCGACTATTCTGATATGCCTATCTTGTAGAGCGTAGTCGATTTACTAGACAGAATTTCAGTATTACCGGCGGTGGCAAGAAAAAATAAAATCTGAGGCTCGAGAAAGTTTAAAAATAACCTTGATCATCTGGCTAGACTTTACTTGCCCCCCCCCTCCACGGCTGACCCACTTTAGAGGTGAATTTTGAAAACCGATTGCATATTCGTGTTTCTCGACTCGGATTTTTACGGGAAATGATCATCAGATAAGCAATCTGGTACCTGGAAGTATCATCAGCACTTTGTCATATGAATTAAAGGAGCATGCTGGTTGCTCATGGAAATATTCGAAAGCCGGGTACCAGCGAAATTTCAACAACAATAATTTTGATGACATTTTGCAAAAGTCAACGAAAAATTATAACTTACAAGGGAATCGAACCGACCACCAACTATCGCAGTCCGCCGCCGCTATTCCACAAGGCCACTGATGCTATTGAACGAAGGAAGTGTTTTTGATTACATATTCCCGTGGACTACTTTATTGAAAATAATTTTAAAATATTTTTCTTTTGAATTGACCTGGTACCAGCCTTTCAAAATATTTCCATCGGCGGCGAGCATGCTCCTTTAAGGGTGCTCTACAATAATTTTTAAAACAAAAGTATCAATGAAGTCTTCGAAAAAAGACACTACTTGGGGATTCCTGGTCAGTGCAGTTGAGAAACTGAGGAAAAAAGTTATGACTGTTTAAAAATGTCGATATTTTTTGTATATCTCTGTATAACTTGGCCATATTTGACTTCTGCCTAATTCAGTCAAGTTAATAGAACCATATTTTTTAATCATATTTCAGCTTCTTTCAATCAAATTGATGTTCAATTTGTTTAGAAATGTCCAAATAACACGCCGTCATCTGCTCTACTTAACTTTTATCATTACTATTCCAGTTTAACCCTTCTAATAACATGGATATTAGCCCCATTTGTCTTCTACATTATTTTGACTAAATCTAAAACACTCGGCAGCTTCAAGTGGTTCATTCTTAACCATAGTTTTTGGTGTTTCGTTTACGAAACGGTACTGTCCTCTGCAAAGCCAGTTGTACTCGTTCCATTTTGTGCTTATTACCAGCTTGGATTTGGAAGACATGTTTTTGGCTATTTCAGCAGTGTGATTTACAGTTTACTAATATTAGGTTCCGAGCAAATATGATAGCTGGAATAAGTCTAACACTTTTAACAAGATATCTATTAATATTCCCTATCAGATATTTGAAATGGTTAAACACTAAGTTTTTCATCAAAGCAATACTAATTTTTTTGTTACTGTCATATACTTGCCTCTCTTATGCTGTGATTTCAGTGGTTGCAGAGGATCGTGAAAAAATTAATGTATTGTCAATTCGTAGTGATCCAGCTTTAAAAAACTATATTGATAATGAGCCAACATTTTTTCTACTTCCTTATTCCAATGTTTTTATACCACTTTTAATTGTTTTTGCTATATTGATTTTTTATTATTTTTTTGGTAGAGCCTTTAGTTTTCGGCATTTTTATTTACCAAGTTCTGAAAAAAAAAAAAAGCACAGCAGTCTAGTATAATAGTTATTTCGCTGGTTCAAGCTTTCATTGCTACTATGTTTATGTTAATACCCTTTCTACTGTGGACTGTCTTAATTTATTTGAAGTCCCTAATACATCTCCAATATCCACAGTCTTTCTATGTTTCCTTGATTCTCATTCTATTGTTGAATTTGTTGCCACACTTTGTTGCGTTAAGCCTTATCGAAATTTTATTTTTAAGCTGCTTGGAATTTCAAACCGTAAAAAATAGCTGTTATTCCTGTTTCGTCGACGTCCGAAATTGTTCAATTGAAAATGTCTAATTTGTTAAAAGTTGGCTAAAAGCTGTTAAGGAGATAGTCTCGACCAGTGTTGGGCTAACTTCCGAACCATTTTTGTCACTCTTTTGTAGACATCACCTGCTTTACTTAACTTTTATCATTACTATTCCAGTTTAACCTTCTAATAACATGGATATTAGCCCCTTTTGTCTTCTACATTATTTTACTTACTTTTTCAGTTTTTTAAATTTTCACTAGTTTAAAACGTGGAAATATCTTTGGTGCATTTCATAATATGTTCGAAAATTGTTGAAAAACGCTGAAAATATCTTAAAAAATATGCTTGCTTTTTGGATCTTGACTGCTAATTTTTTAATAGCTTCTTATCTTGACTTTAAATAAATCAAAAGAAAATCGTACATTTTAAATTGTAGAAAAATTTTTCAGCTACAATCATGTTTGAAAAATATTGAAAATGTATGCAAAAAGATGAAAAAATATTTTCTTAGTCGGAAGGGGCGAAAAATGTGGTGCCAGCGCCAGTCTGGACACAAAAAAATTCTAGTTTGTTTTTCAAATAAGGTTCTAGAGCCATATTTTCCGACAACTTGGTATTGTGATGTCACACAAGCGTGTGCGGAATTAAAAGCTAGATTAGAATTGTCAGTATCAAATCCCGATTTCTTTTAAATGCGCTGAGAATCGAAATGTAATAGAAAACCAATAAAATCTTTTTGGATGGATTTTTTGACCCTAGTAGCGAATAACCCTCTTCCCCTACGATTTTCATCTTTTTACTGACCACCCAAATTTATGTCCAAAACCCGGAAAATATGCGTAAACTCTTCATTAGTCACAACTTTCGTACCCTGGCCTACCCCCAAGCCTGAGGGCTAAGCCTGAACTTGTTGTTTGAAAGGGTAGTTACATCAATTTTAAAAAGGTCGGATTCTTTGGCGGGGGGGGGGTTTATTCGCTACTAGCATCGATTTTTTCTGTAAAATTTCAGTTAGCGCATTTAGGAAGGACTTTAGAAATCCTGGTATCGATGATGACAATCCAACTTTTAATTCAGCACAAGTTTGTCTGACATCGAAACACCCGATTTTCTGATAAAACTATTTTTCAAACTTAACAGGGAATGTCATATTTCAAATTCGCTCAAGACAAAGATTAGGTTAAATTACAAAATATTGAATTTTCGAATGATTTTTTTGTGCTAAGCGGAATTTGAAATATGATTTGAATTTGAAATACAATCAATTTTAAATTCTATGAGTAGTTGTAGAAGCGAATCGGGTACGCTGATCACGAGTCCGTGTTAGAATTTTCATTTTTTTACAAATTTTTGCTATTAAAATATCCTTTATGAATTTTTTATGACTTTTTGCGTTACATAAAAACTTTTTTATTCTGCTATTTTATGAATGAATTATACACAGATGACATACTGTTATATCGGATCAATTGTCCAGAAGAAAATGGTGGTGGCTGGAATTGAACTAGCTATTTTGGATTACCGGGCCAACGTGTTGCTATTACACTACGCCTCCACCCTCTGGACAATTCCTGGGAAGAGACTAAAACAAGGAGACACAACATTAAGGTTACAGCTACCTTAATTGAACTGCGAAGGCAACTGCAGACATTTTTTTAACAACAAACACTCCAACCAGCCAGTTGCTTAGTGTTCCTAGTGCACAGAACTTTGGTCTAATCTTTTGTTTATTTTATTTTTGTATTCAATACTTCGCCGCTAGTAGCGATTAGCCCCCGAGAAGCCGACCTTTTAAAATTGCTGTAACTACCCTTGCAAACAACAAGTTCAGGCTTAGCCCTTAGGCTTGGGGGTAGGCCAGCGTACGGAAGTTGTGACTAATAAAGAGTTTACGCATATTTTCCGGGGCCTGGGATATAAATTTGGGTACTTTTTACTTAAGTAAAAAAGGTGAAAATCGTTGGGGAGGGGTTATTCGCTACTAGGGTCAATACTTTTATTAGTGTTAGTACTTTTTTATAAGTGTACATTGTTCAGTTTTTTTATGATAATTTAATTGTTATATAATATAGTTCACTGTCAATATAAGAGCAAGAACAATTTCCCTGATCTTATATCGAGAGAAGACTTTACGACATTTTATTTAGCTGGTCGTTCATCTGGTCGTAAATTAATATATTAACAATGGGTGACTAATAGGTTCGCGTATGTTTTATCTTATCCTGTATATACATTTTGTAAATTATTTTTTTCAAATTACGCTATATAAGCGAAAATATGAGGTTCATTAGTTTACTTAAACATGTATATTTTCAAAAAACCACTAGATTAATAAAAAAATCAATAATAAATTGGAAAAACAAAGACGTCATGAGAAAGATGAGGAAAAATGCTACATTATGGCCGGCCAGAATATTTTTTGAACACGAAATTTGGATAAATTAAATTAAATTTCTAATGCAATTAGGTAAAGTTTGTTTTAATCGATAGAGCAAGTTCTAGTCAATCTAATGATCTGATATTATATTATTTCGTCCATATTATTTCGTCTTAAAGGGGGATGCCTGTGCGTTTCAAAAGTTAAGGCGGGACCAGCAATTTTTTTTGAGTCGTTCCATTTTTCCATCGTTTTGCGTCAAATCTGATATTGATGACCTTACGGTACTTTTGAAAATCAGGCAGAAAACTTAAAAATCTACACAAGAATAAATGTAAAATTTTGCCGAGAAAAAAAAGATATGCTGGTCCCCGCCTTTTTCCGTGTCGGCACGGTATGCTCCTTTTAAACCAGTAATTTTATTTTTTTAAGCAAAAGCTGGGATAACTTAGTCAACTGAAACTAAACTTATTTTGCTTAGTTAATTTTCAAATAATATTTTTATATTAATAAATTTTACTTAGATAACTTAGTTAATTGAAAGCTAAGAAACGTGAGGATTATAGCAGAGTTCAATTTTCTACAACTATTCATTGCTTATTTTTGTTGCAGATAGTGGAGTAGGACTCCATCGCACCATACAACATCAGTCTACCAACCTCTCTTGCCAGTCTCCACCGATTGCTTATTGGAAGGGCATTGTTTTTGAAAAGAGCACAAGCCAATCAACCACCGGCTATTTTTTTCATATTTGGTGCACAACATTGAATATTGTGATAAAGGTGGGTCGATTCCTTTCTTTGATCACAATTAAGCCATATTTTTTTCATTTCATGTCTTCATAACTATAAGAGTGGGCCCTGAATCTATATTTTCGCAACGCAATTAACGGCCGTAAGTGGACATCAACCCTGCTAGATATTTTCGTTATTATTTGTCGTCTCCTGCATTTCATGACAGCAACTTGACAATTCAATCTATTCAATCAAACACGCCTAGCACTTAGTTTAAAGCGATTTTTAGTGAATAGGGTTGAGAGAAGTGTGAAGAAAATGTGTTGCCAGTACCACTCTATGGTAAACAATCTAACATTCATAATTTTTGCCATTGCTTTAGAGTATGAGTATTTGCTGTCATCTTTCTTCTGCAGCAACAATTAGTTCAAGTGATTGTGCGTGTTCTCTAAAAGAAGACTATCTTTGCATGTTGCTCTCATCAATCACTTCTCTCCTGACAGATTCTGACAATAAATAAACAATAAAAACTGCCCAGAGCACCACTGTTTGGGAGGGAAGCCGTGGGGCAACGCAACACATCCAGACAAACACCTGCACCTGCAAAATAAACAGAATGATTTCTGCTACTCCAGTAGAAACTGGGAAACTACAAAAAAATGTCATGTGACCAATTGAAACCAGATGGAGGACCTAAAGAAAAAACTATAGCAACCACAACAAATAAAGAAATACCAATTTCCTAAACCAAGGAGAGCAGAAGAAATTCTTCAGCGCGAACAGCAATTCAGGAGAAGTTATGGCGCAACAACCACCGAGACGTCAACCAGAACTCGGCGTCAAAGAGTTCTCTTTTCCCCTGGAAGAAAATAAAATAAACAAATAATAAAGCCAGTCATTCAATTAGAACAAATTCAAATATTAATTTTATTGTCACCATATTTTGTATTTAATACTCCTGAAATCGTCGAGGTTGTGACCTCGTCTTTAACGGGTGGTATGAGGAGAGTAACTCCGCCCTCTCTCACCAGCTCCACCTATCAGCTAAATGCAGCAGTTGGTTCGGGGAGCTGGTGAGAGGCGGCTGGGAGTGGCTTTCTATTATATTTTATTAGCTAGAATAAAGGTTGTTAAGTAAATAAGTACTGTACATCAATTTTTGATGTGTATTTCGAAAATCATCAACCTTTAATAGTATAAACAAAAATATGCATTGTAGGCGATTTCTGGATAGTATTCCTTCTTCGTTCACAATATGTTTTCAGTTGAGTCTATGGCCCATGTTCGCCGAAAAAACGGCTATCTTGGAGTTCATATATCATCAGCCCCACCCCGGTCAAGAAGTGGTCTCTAGAAGCTGCAAAAAGGTGGCCATTTCCAAAGTGCCAGATATGCATCAGCCAAGAAGTGTACTAGTAACAGCTGCCATATATATTCTGGCCATCGCCTATCCACTGCTAGTGTCGGCAATGAACTGTTTAATGGTAGTAGCAGAGGAGTGTGTTCTCCTACATTTACTAGCAAGTACTTAACAATGGGCAAAGTATCATCCGGAGGAGACACATTTGGAAGTAGGTAGGTGTAGTTTCGTGGCAATTTCGATTTTTTTGTTGACAAATTTTTCAAACTTTTCTTCAAAAATAGTTTGTTTTTTAAGCTTGTTTACTGGGATTCGGAATAACTTTGCCATGGTTAAGTTCTAGTGCGGTGAGCAGAAAAGTTGCACAGCAAACAAAAACTTAGAATCTAAAATACAAGTTTTTAACAGCCATTCTTTCATAACCTCCACCTTTTCCTTTGAGCAACTTTCATGCATCATCATTAGATTTGTTGCGAAGATAACTACGTTTCTCTCTAACTATACACCATGGTGTAAAATTTTCAACTCCTCCTTGAGGTGGTGTATAATTAGAGTGTGGTGTACAATCAGAAAGTGGTGTGAAATTTTTCAATCCTTCAAGCGACCAGCTAAAAACTGATTCAAAAACATTTTATTCATCAACCCGGCATAAATGAAAATGGACAAAAAGACGAAATTAACAATCAATCGAACAATGACTTTCATATCAATGGGCTGATCTTCTTCCTCGTCGATTTCGTCCATCAGCCCAAAACCAGGCAGTTCTTCCACAAGCGGAGTATCAATAGAAGCCGATTCGCTCGCATTCTTAAAAAGCTCCCACCCATTCGAAACCGCCCCACCTTGTTTAAAGCAATGAATGAACCCATCTTCGGAACTATCGATCGCGTTTGTTGTCTTGAACGAGTTTGCAATTGCTTGTTTTGGTAAATTCGCCAATCCCTTGTAGATCCACTGTGAAGAAGTTTCTGCTCCAGGTGCTCTTGGATTTCCTTTTAGTAAAAAACTTTTAAAATTATTCAAAATCGTTTTTGTAACTACCTGGTATTAGCTTTTCAGGGTGGTTTAAAATTAGAGAGTGGTGTATAATTAGAGAGAATACAAGAGAAAAAACAGGCCATCTATCACTTTTATGTGCAGAAAAAGTCGAACGAAAAATAGCGTATTAGTATTTTACAATACCCAGTTCAAAATTTTAAACAGCTCAAAATTAGCGCTTTTACAGAGCCCAAAAATATCAGGTTGTCAAATAAATCCCTGATTGACCCTGGCTGATGTCGGGACAGGATTAACACTGCTGCTTGTTCGATATTTTCTTGAATTTTTCGCAGCATGTGAGAACAGATTTTATATTTTTTTTGAACGAAATTTGGCATCAAGGCGGATCTAATGAAATCTGGGCGCTACCGGAGTATTCCCCCCCCCCAATCAACTTTTTTTTAAAATGTTTCGAAACACCCTATATCGACCTAAAACTGCCTCAGAAGCTCGAAAAAGGCATTATTTTTGTGTTCTAGTCAATAAAAGATTGAGTTTTGGGACCACCCAAATATACCTATTTTGACCATTTTTGAAGGGATTTAGGGCCATATTAGGGTGGAGGTATACTCCAGTAGGTCGAAGTCTGCACAATCTGCACAATCTTGTTGATCCCTAACTTTAGAGTCTAAAAGGACAAGTACGTAGTGATGTTTTAAACAATTTATCCATGAAAATCTAAACAAAAATTTTATTGGGTTTCAAAATTAACTTTTCAAAAGAAAAAAATTTGATCCGTGATGATCCCATTGATCCCATTGAAATTTGAAAAAATTGACTTTTTATTAAATATTTTCTACTTATCACAAAGTGCCAGTCAGTTTATGTTCAGTCAAATACTTTCCCAACTATATGATAAACCACAAAAACAATCGAGTGTCCACATTTCATCAGCCCTCTATAAAAGTTGTTCTCACATGCTTTAAAAAAGTCTAAGAAAATAACGAAAAAGCAGTAGTATAAATCCAGTCTTAGCATCAGCCTGAAGCCGATGGAAAGTCTTAAAAGGCAAATACAAATAAGCCACTGCTAGAGAACACCACCACCCCAGCCCCAGCGGCAGAAGAAAGCACACTGGCAGTGAATGGGCCGTCTAATTATTGCTACTCTGCTGCCTACTCTTCTACTACCCAGCAGCCAAGGGCATTGAAAGAGCAGGGCATAGCAAGGCCATCCACTCGCCATACTCTACAAGCAAACACTCTAGCCAAAGACATGGGTGTGGACAGACAAGGTATGTGTGTATTCATATATATTCTTCTAATATAATGCTACCATTTTATACTACAAATCTTTTTTGTTTTGAACTCTTCTTTCGCAGCAATGGCACTTTCCCTCTTGTGCCTGTACACCTTCCTTTTTTCGCAGATTTTGATGGGATGCTTTTATTTTTCGCACATATTTGACTGTAAATTGGTCTTGTTGGGTGTGTATGAGTAGATTAGGTTAGGTAGAATTTTCTCTACTTCTTGAAGGATGGGTGTCTGGAATTATAGTGAAAAAAGCTATTGCTGAAAGAAATTGTCATGAATGTGTTCTTTTATTGGTTAAATCTTTTAAGAAAGTGTTTCGTAGCTAGAGTTGCTAAAAAAGATTTTTATGAAATTTACAAAATGAATTCAATAGGTCAATATGCATGTTCACATTTTGTAAAATCTCTGATAAGAGCCGTCGCCAAAGTTTCTAAATATGCTTTTATTTAAATGCCGTTTAGAGCCAAGGTTTGTTAGAATTTAGTGTTGCGGTGTAAACAAACTTGAGCAAAATTTAAAGTTAGATGAGAAACATTAGCTTTTTAATTTATTTTTAAATGCTTTTAAAATAATGCTTTTAAAAAACTGACCAACCTTTTTCAGATGTTTTTATTTTTTGATCCGCTTGGAGACATTTTTAAGAAATTGAAGAATTCTGATACTGTGTTTTCAAGCGCTGTGTTTTCAACAGGTATGAAGGGTCGTCGTTATTGAAGGTTTTTAAGTAGATAAAACTAAAAAAAATTTAAAACCAATATGCAGTTGATAAAATGACACTTTTTGACGGAAAATGACCGAAATGTGCCTTTTGTGGCCTAATGTACTTTACTTTCAAAATTTGAACTTACTATGTTCCCTAATCTAAGATTAAATTAACTTAAATACATATTGCGTTTCAAGAAACCTATAAAATTTGAAATGTTGTTTGCTATATAAGTATTATCTTATTTCTTTTTCGCAAAACATTGAATAAGGTCGTATTGATGATGCGGTTCTATCTTTTCTCTTGGTTTTTTGTATGAAATTTTGCTTACCAGCAGTAGAAAAACAAAAAAAAAACTGAAAAATGGGTTAAATATTAGTAAAAAATTTCATAGATGAGGGCAAAGTTATTTAGTCAGCCGCTTAAATTGCGGCCAACTTCGAACTGTTTTCAGGCTCTATCTTAAAAAAAGTTATAAGTGAATCTTTTTTGAAAAATTAATTTTTCTGGAACATTTCGGCCTAAAAAATCAGTGAAGCGTGTATAATGAAAAAAAGTTGTTTCAAATGTAGCTTGAATGCAAAATACAGCCAGGGGTGAAAAAAACCTCCAAACACCCAAGTGCTTTGAAGCTTTGATTCTGGTTGGTGTTTCAGGAGTCTTTTTTACCTCTGGATACTGCATTGGATTTCATCTGGTTCTAGAACAACCGGCCGGAGTGCACAATGTGACCTTTTCTCGGAAAAGCGATTTCGGGAGAAAGTAACATCGTGCACTTTAGCCAAACAATCGTTTTACTATGCACCTTTATACTTATTTTGTGGGCCAAAACACCGTCTACAAAGCTTGTGTTTCTGTATTTTTTGTTTTTTTTTTCAAACGGAGCACGATAACAGTTTGAAGTTGACTGGAACTGAGGCGACTGATTTGACAACTTTACATGCCTTTTACAAAAATTTGACGCTACTTGCATATACCCCCCCCCACCAATCAACTTTTTTTAAAAGTGTTTAAAAACACCCTATATCGACTCAAAATCGCCTCAGGAGTTTAAAAAAGACATTATTTTCAAGTTCTGGTGAATAAAAAATTGAGTTTTGGGCACTTTTGAATTTCGACTTTTTACCTGTTTTATCATGTTTTGGTCACTGGAGCTGGGCAAAATAGTCTCTAAATGCGTTTTTGTTCGAGAGTCTTGCTCGGAATTATGTCTAAGGTAAGTGAGTGCGCGCATCTTCAACCTACCAAGCCCCAAGCCACCTGCCCCCTAACCAAGCCCCCTGCGCCCCCTTCGGGGGCGCAGGGGCTTGGTTGCTTGGGTTGAGATGCGCACACCCACATACCTTAGACGCAAATCACTCAAAAGGGAGATTAGATGCATAAAAATATATGCATACCAGAGTTTATTTATGCGATAGGCCCCAGTCAACAAAACTATGTTCAACACTTTCCTTTTCGTTCAAATTAGCCCCTTTTTAGTCTTTTTTCACCCTAATACAGCCTTAAATCCCTTCGAAAATGGTCAAAATGGGTACTTTTTGGTGGTCCAGAAACTCGATGTTTATTGACCAGAACTCAAAGATAATGTCTTTTTTGAACTGCTGAGGTGATTTCGAGTCGATATAGGGTGTTGGGAACATTTTTAAAAAAGTTGATTTATGGGGGGGTATATGCTAGTACCGCCGAAAATGCCGAAAAAAACAGCTCGAAAGGCTCACTTGTAAGTCATAGTAAAAACGGCGATTTTTGTCAGGTCCAGATACCGTATTTTATCTAATAAGCGCCCCGGGGCGCTTATTTTTCAAACTCCCAAAAATCGAAAAATTTGGAATTCGATTTCGAGATTTTCGGGTGCTCAACCAAAATCTAAAAAGTGGAATCTGTAGAGCTCCTGGGAGTTAAGAAAATCTATCAAACAGCTTTGCAAAATATTGATTCTGCACTGAGATCCAGACCCTCAAAGTCGAGGGGGGCGCTTATTAAAGGAAATACGGTAGTGTGATTTTGATTTTCGAACAATGTCGCAGCTGCTAGTGGCTTTAAAAGTTTTGTTTAAAAGTTAAGTTTAATTTTGTTTATGCGTTTCGTTCATGGTCAAAACTAGACTCATCCTATGCAAAATTACTTTTTTTGCAAACTATAAGGTGTCTATTGCTTTTCTAATTGTTAATTCCTAATATTTTCACAACTTTTTTTGAAATTTTTGTCTGAAAATCTTTTCTATTAATCGCCTTTATTTCAAATTTCTTTTCGATTGAAGGATCCATGAATTCGCACCCTGTCATCATTAATCTTAGGTTAGAAGATCATCAGTCTGTCATTCACAGCTCATTTATTTTGATGCAAACTAGTAATGCTGGCAATCGCAACTCTTTTGGCTCTACCAGCAGTCAAACAAGCTCAGGATTCGAGAGTGGAAAGGTTGGTACACACCATAATGAAATAAGCAATTTATTGGCAACGAATGTTTCTTCTTCTATTCTCCAGTTAGTTGCTAGTGAATCACTCTAATTGCGATGAATTTTTGCATAAATTAGAAGATGGTGAGAATAGCACTAATAATTGGTTATTTTTCAGACTGGCTCATCAACCTGCGGTGATTTGTCGAACTCGGTTAGCTCGAATAGTTCTGGCAGTTGTGCCTCCTCCAATATAGTCACCGCTGTCAATCCAATGAATAGTCCTTCATCTAGAATATCTTCGTCTGGCTCGACCACCAGTGCAGGCCGACTTTCCACATACTACACCTGTTTGGATGAATATTGTTGTGATCTTACAGGTCGATTTTCATATATTACCTTTTGAGGAAAAGTTATTCTGAGACAAGTTACCGATACAAAAGAAAAAAATTGTCAAAATGGTGAATAGAGTGTAATATAAGGCCTAGTCTGATGTGCTGGAGAAGTGAGAATCACTACTCCCTGAATTGATATTTTTTCTTACGAGAAAAAAAATCTTGTTTTATACCAATCCAGGAGAGTCTGACCTCATTGAATAGTCAATACAGTAGATGCTGTATACAGCTGTTATATCTGTTGATCTCCTAAAAGCTCTGAAATTCACGTTGTTTGCCTGAATAGAAGCTTTATATAATGGGCAAGAAACTTGATCATTAGAGCATTCTCTGTTAACGACTTTAAATCCAGTTCATTAAGCTCTCGGCCTCATAGGCAAAAGTGTAGATAAAAGCTAGTGAAAAACAAATTTCCCATTTGACATGGTGTCTCGATTCTTTATTATTTTGTTGGCTGTGGACTCGAGATCTGAACGAAATTAAAAGAATGTCGCACATAAATTATACAATAACACAAACCTCACCGGCCCACTAAAAAATTAGATCGCTAAGATCGCTTGTCAGTAGAGGGTACTGGGTAGAAAAGTAATTTCTATCTTAATTCATCTTTTGCTGCGGCACTAAGATAGAGTTAATAGTTTTAAATACATATAAAGACCTGGTAGGGAAAAATTTATATTTCACATTTTTACAGCTGACTTATTTGATAGGTTTCAAGTTCTAAGTTTTTGTCTCATAAAAAATTCAGTTTCAAAATTCATCAAAGAACATTGCTTTAATAAATATTATACAGAATGTTTTTAATAACCCATGAGAGAGTGAAATAGAGAAATAGTTTAATGGTTTTCACAAATTTTTTCCAAGTCGATGATTCAACAGTGAACACTATCACTTTTATACATTTATTCTCTATATATTATGGTGAAAGTTGGACGGCGGTTACGAATCGGAAACACAATCTTGTACCAATTCTTTTCGTGGCTTGTTCTTTTCAATTTTCCAGCCTGTTTATGAAGTGGTAAAAACACTGTATAGATTCCGATATTTTCTAACGAGATATATTTTCGGCAAGTTATTTGAAAACCTATAACAAAAGTTAAAAAGTTGGCGTTTTTATTTGTGAAAAAAGTCAAAAATAAAAGGAAACAGGACAATAGAAAACTTTGGTGCAAAAAAGTATTGCCCATTGTGATTATGTCTAGTAGGTGAGAAAGGTTTTCTACAATACACTTTGGAAAGACAGAAAGTTTAGCGATACTGCTTTTATCTTGTATGGCTAATTTTAATAAATTTCCAGGTGGATTAGGTTGCAGCAGTGCTGGCAGTAGCGAGATAGGACATCATCAGCCCTGAAATCACTAACACCACCTCCAAACAATCAAAGAGCAGTAGGTAGGCAACATCTTCATGTGGTCGTGTCAACATTAGAAAGATGATGGCTAAAGGCATACCTGTGAGTATTCCTTTAAATTTGAAAGCTTACAGCAATATTTTGTATTGCAGGAATCAGAAATCATGGCAGAATGGTTGCAAAGACTATGCCTCTCCAGTGCTTAGCCTTGTTTATTAGACAGGGCTATGACTTGATCTCTATTTTTAGAATAACACTTGAATACTTAACAACACTCGGTATATCCAAGCCAGCCGACAGGAAAAGATTGATGCAGGTACACTAAACATCTCTTTTACGTTGTCTGAGAATAAAGTTATTTTTGAAATTTTAAGGATATACAGCAGTGGAATATTGTTGACAATTGGACTGCACATGTGACGGCGGATTGTGGAATAAGGTACGGATTTTAGTAAATTTTTGAAAAATTAAACTTCAAATGAGCAGAGCAGCGGTACTTATAGACCCAGGATATAGCATTGAAGATAACTATCTAGTGACAAGTGCGCATCCATGCAGGATGACTACTTAATGAAAAAAGTTGATACGGTCTAACGTGTTTTTTCTTTGAAGGACCATGGTTTTTTCATGCAGTGGCATGTGCGAAATTTGAATTGAAGGGGGACACTTCTCTTTCGTCTCTCACTGCACTCTTTGGATTCGTTTGAAATGACTCCAAAGAGTACAGGGAGAGCAAAATTTACAGTTGACACATATTCAGAAAAAAAATCGACGTGACCTTATATTCATCCATTAACTTGTCTCGCTCTCCCAGTATCTCCTGTTCCACCACTGCTTCTTCCACCTTTCAGTCAACTGTTCAAGTGCTTCAGACTCTGGAAATGGCACTTCCATCCAGTCACAATCTAATTATTATGGTAACACAGTCTTTGTGTCTCCATATATGGCTCTGGACAGGAGACCGTTCCACCAGCCACCTCAGAATCCGCAGAAGAAGTCTAGTAGTTTGGTGAATGCCAAACAAACACCAATAGTCACGGTAAGCATAACAATGATGGCTCATAAACGGCTCAGCACGTACTTCGAGTTCAAGTTCGGCTTGAGTTCAGAATGCCCCCCCCCCACGGGGACTGATCAGGTGGAGGAGATAACTTCATATTCGTGTTTCTCGACCCCGATTTCATGAGAAAGCCGGCTGTTTTTTTGGTTCTGAGAAAAAAAATTTTTTTCGAACCACAGGGGGGTATCATGGTTTTTTAGTCAAAATTTGAAAAATTTAAATTGGCGCCTTTTGAATTTAAAAGGGAATAAGGGCTGTATTGGGAGGGGAAGGGAATAAAAGAGGGCCACTGATCACACAGGCCCACTAACAAGAAGATGTTGAACATAGTTTTGAATACTGGGGCTACCGCATAAATAAACTCTGGTATGCATGCTTTTTCATGCATCCAGAGTCACTTTCGAGTGATTTGTGTCTAAGGTATGTGGGTGTGCGCATCTCAACTTCAAGCCCCCAAGCCCCCTGCGCCCCCGAAGGGGCGCAGGGGGCTTGAGAGTTAGAGATGCGCGCACACACTTACCTTAGACATGATTCCGAGAAGTACTCTTGACCATAAAATGCATATAGAGTCTTTTTTTGCCACGGCCCAGTTGAAAAACATGGTGAGGCAGTCGAAGAATATAGATATTCAAATTTATAATGTTCTGCCATAAAAGTGGCCCCCTTTTATTCCCTTCCCCTCCCAATACAGCCCTTATTCCTTTTAAATTCAAAAGGCGCCAATTTAAATTTTTCAAATTTTGACTAAAAAACCATGATACCCCCTGTGGTTCGAAAAAAAAATTTTTTCTCAGAACCAAAAAAACAGCCGGCTTTCTCATGAAATCGGGGTCGAGAAACACGAATATGAAGTTATCTCCTCCACCTGATCAGTCCCCGTGGGGGGGGGGGGGGGATTCTGAACTGCAACCTCAAGTTCTTCTTCGAGTTTGGATTTTTGGATACGTACTGGAACACGAAGGTGTTCACGTTTTTCGAGTCTGAGTTCAAATACGAGGTCGAAATTGAAAGTGTTCATGTGAAAAACTTAAACCCTTTCGTTAGCAAATCTCCCAAAAGGCAACTTCCAGTAATCTTTCTCCACTCTGGGGTGAGGTTCTCAGTAATCCAGGCTATATACATGAATACCTTCAAGTCCGGTCGAAGTCAAACTCGAAGTACGTGAATACCTTTGAGTTGATTCATTTCATTGATTTCATCCCCACTCATCTTTGACTATTTTTAATCTGAATTAAATTGCAGGTTTGCCCTAACAAACAGCCACGATGTAGTAGTCTAGACCAAGACCTGGACGATGACAGTGTTATTACAAAAACAGTAGCTTTGGTCTGCCTAAACTAAACCTCTACAGGACCAGCCAGATTCTGTCTGACTTCTCCGAGCTACCAAAGTCTATTGATGGAGAACCCATGTCTGAGGCCTGCCAAAGATATTATAGCTGCTGCAGACATGATTGTCCTCCGCTCCCTCTTTGGTAGCTGATTCAATAACTAATACTTTCATATTTTTGATCATTTCCAGCTCCAATGACATCTACAGCTGCTTTCAAAAAAATCGGCTAGATCAGAGCAATACCATGTAAACTCAGCCTTATACTATGGAACACTAGCACCCAGCTTCTCATCAGCAGCAGCAAAGGTCAAGTTGCTCCAGGAACATGTCTCTACCTAAGATGGAGCCAGTGATTCATCGAAGAACTGACTTCTGAGCGGTGCATCTAAGCCAATGTCGATAGTAACCTGAACTTAAATGACTACCATTATTACCTACTTACCTACTGCCTGTATTATTTTTAACTCAATTTGCGGTTTCATGCGATAAAATGCTCTATTTATTCTTCTGCAATCACTTTTGTAATCATGAAAATATTGTTAAAGCTGTGGAAAACAATAAAATGAGGCCTGGATATATTTCATCGGACGGATAGGCTTGCCGGCGAATTTTTGAGTTCTGGGCCGAGGAACCTGAACCGAAGTTTTCGGATTCGGCATCTCAGCAAAGAGCTTTGTAGAATAGGATTGTCAGCTAAGGTTCTCGTGAGTTCTTATTTCGAAGGGCCCCGGCCTCCTTCGAAAATAAGAATAAGTTAGTGCGCGCATCCCCCTTCGAAGGCGCAGAGGGCTTGGTTGCTTGGGGTCCAGATGTGCACACCCACATAACTTAGACGCAAACCACTCGAAATAGACTCTGGATGCATAAAAATGTAAGCATACCAGAGTTTATTTATGCGGTAGGTCCTACTCATCGAAACTATGTTCAAATCCTGTCTTTTTGGGGTATCCAAGTACAGTCAAACCTCGATAATCCGCCACCCCGCTAAACCGCCACCCTCGATAAACCGCCACCCTCGTTAAGCCCGATTTGGTTGGCCGTCAGAGAAACTCAATAAACTTTACCCCCGCTAAGCCGCCACCTCGATAATCCGCCACCCTCGGATCGGTCCCATGGGGTGGCGGATTATCGAGGTTTGACTGTACCCTTTTAAGTTGAATTGCCTTGGTCACCCAAGTCAAAATTTAGTTAAAAAAAATTCCAAAAAGTGCCGTCCCCCACCTGAAAACACCTTTACTCTACCTTCCAGGTCCTAAAACACGCAAAAAAGTAGTTAAAAAACTTTCCGTGAGGAGTTGTTATACTATACTTTAGCCGTCTCGAGAGCATCAGTAGCTTCGATGAAGAGAAACTCGAGCTTAATAGATCCGTCTATCATCGTCTAAAAATTGAGTGTATATCCAAGCAATAAAAAATATTTCAAAAATCTTACCTGTTCATACCAGGTCGCAAACACATTTTCCATGTGAACGTAACTGGTCAAGAAAATGACAATGCGATCAGGAACAACATTAGCTAGCTCTAGGATCAAACATTACCAGTCCCGGCCTTCGAATTCGGTACATTGGAAAAATAACCTCTGAAAAATTTACTCACATAGACGAGCTCTACGCATCATGTTTGCTTGTACGGCAGCTTGGATTTTGGCTTCATCTATCGTCTGCTTCTTCAGCCTTTCCTTTTACCATCTTTTGATGATCGCAGTTCGACGACTTCCGGATTGACCATAAGACCATTAGGATTGCCTGGACACGCAAAAAATACTGAAATACACAACAGACAAAAAGTGCGAAATCACACACTTTTCCATACAATTTATATACCAAACTGTAGCCTGTATATTCAGGAACCAGAAAAGTCAGACCAATTTTGCAAAGTCGGAATTCTCAAAACTAGAGACCGCTTTAAAGCAAACAACTGGCGTTTTCCGAGTAAAAATAGGGGTTTTTGCGTTTTCTTTTTAACTTTTGCATAAAACGCCCTAAATTTGCATTACATACGTCAAGTTTCGCGGTTTAAGTGGGCAATTAGGACATTTACTTTATGGCATATCCGATTTAATACGATTTATTTCATCTCAAAACATGAAAAACATTAAAAATCCGAATAAAATTATTCCGGATAAATTACTGCCGAAAGTGATTTTTGGCGAATCCATTTTTTTCGAAACTAATTTTCGGCGAATCCATTTATTTTTAAAATTATTGTGAGCTAAAACCAAGCAACGTAAAACCGAAGATATCATAATTTTTTTTTCTGTACAGCCAACTAAATAAGTTTCAGGGTGGCGTAAACCGAGAGTGGCGTTAAATCAAGATGGCGTAAATTGAAAGTGACAAACTTTTGTGCCAAGACAAAAAATAAAACACTTCTAACTTTCAGATTGCTTCAGCAAAAAGCTTTATAGGAAAAAAATTTCAAAACTAAAAACAGCATCGTGTTCAGCGTGAAATTCTGAGCTAGAGATCCCAGAAGTCACGCACTAGGATTGGAGTGTTAATGGAGGTTAATACACTTTAAAGTTTTTTCTTTTTCCTGTCTATCAAAAGGGTATGCTTGCCGCGGATGGGAATTTTTTGAAATGTGGGTACCGGGAAAATTCAAACGAGAATCAATTTCACGCAATTTGGTTAAAAGAGTAGGAGAAGACAGCATATGAAGTGTTCTTTCCTTGAAGTGCAACACCATCACACCCCACACCCCCACACCGCCACCCTCCCGAAGAAAACTACTGAAGCACACATTCATTAGGAGTATTATCAGATATATATGCTGAACAATTTTACTCGACTTTTAAACGCATTTTTCACCCCCAAAATCGACTTTTCCGCAGAAAAAACCTCTATGTCAAACCAGCATGTTCGATTCTCTATCGAATGGTATATAGAGTTTTTCCGAATCGCATCGTCACTACCATATGTTTCCTTGGTATGTGGGTATGTGAGAGTCCGCATCTCAACCTCAAGCAACCAAGCCCCCTGGCCCCATTAGGGCGCTCTGAGACTTCTGGTCATAAAATGCATACCTAGTCTCTTTTTGCTTAGCTCAAGTCGGAAAAACATGGTAGAATACTATATAAACACTACATTTTGACTATACACATACCCTTTTGGCTTAAGTTACCTTGGTCCCTCAAGGTGAAAAGTCAAAATCTTGGTGAAACTTTTTTTTTTCAAAAATGCTCGGCTGGACCCTTAAGATCTCTTTTCTGCACGTTTCAGAAGCAAAAACGTCGAAAAAACACAATTTTAGACGCTTCAGAGATAGGCCGTATAGTGTACTCCTGCGGAATAGTGAACTACACCAAGTTTTTTCACAGTCAACCCAAATAGTTAGTTCACTGAGTTTATTTATTGTCCAAGGTTGAGTGATGGTTAGTAACCGCTCAGGCATCGGCTTAGTCTTTGACTTAAGCTAAGGCTTCGGCTAAGGCTTTGGCTTCGGCTTAGGCTTCGGCCTAGGCTCAAGCTTCGGCTAAGGCATCGGCTTAGGCTTGGGCTTAGGCTTCGGCTTAGACTTCGGCTTAGGCTTGGGCTTAGGCTTCGGCTTAGACTTCGGCTTCGGCTTAGGCTTAGGCTTCGGCTTAGGCTTCGGCTAAGGCTTCGGCTAAGGCTTCGGCTTAGGCTTAGGCTTTTGATTAGGTGTGCCAGTTAGAACCTGTTTCTGACGAAAATGTCATTAGGCGAGTTAGTCCTTATTAGAAAGCCTCTCAAACGGCGAAGGACGCCGAGTTTGCTAGTTCTAATTTGCCTAGGCGCACACCCTTTTTACTTTGACTTTGTAGGTAATTTAGGGTTAATATATGCTAGGGGAGATGCGATATGCCTAGCCTGAGGATCATTTTGATACTAAACTTGTAAATGAATATCGAAAAATAAGGCAGCGGTGGTTGTGTCTCCCTAATTTTTTTTTCAGATGATCTGGAGAGAGGGGCAGCACTTTATGATACATTCTCGGGTGCCCTGCATAAATCTGCAAAAAATTTAGTAAAATTTTTGAAAAAAGACAATTCTGAAGATTTCCTTGTGACACACAAATCGGGGGACTACGTCTACAGGTGAGGACCAATGCAAAAATTGAAAAAAAAAGTTGTTTCAAATGTGCATCCGACCATTTTTATTTGATGGAAACATTGTAAAGAGTAACTTTGCAAAAAAAAAATACATCTTATTGAACGAAAGAAGTCTTCTAGACTCGGGAAGTTGGGGTTTTTATATCAAATTTCCACCTAATGTCACAACCCTTTGAACATTTTTTGAATGAAAAGCAAGTTGATTATTTGTTTGTTACTCTAGACCAAAAAATCCAGATGAGGGATGGCATTAAAGGTAGACTCAGACGCCTACCAAAACAGTCTTATCTCTAAAAGAAAGGAGAATTGACCTTAGATAGTGCAAGTGGGGGATGAAGACAGCAAGCCAAGCCACTGCTGTTTGTTTACTACTGCCAATGTCCCCACCCATACAGTTATGCAATACTCTACTGTGAGCCTATCCAACCCAATCCTCAACCAACACCACTTTTTGGTTTGAGATATTCTTCTGATTGCGCCACTATCACTCACTTTTTAACTCACCTACTTGCGCCACTGCTAATTGTTGTTCTTATAAAAAGAAGTGAAGAAGGATTACGTCACACTCAACTTTTGTGGCTCTTTGATCCTAATGCCCTGAAGCTCATCTCATTGTCCTGACTAAGGTTGGTCATTTGCTTGGGTTGCGCAATTTATGAGGGTTGGTTATTAGACACCTTTGTTTCCCTAAGGCAACTAGATTAGGGAAGTGGGAGCGAATGATCTAATGAGTGACAAACAGCTGACACAACAGTGTTTGCAAAATAAGGGCGAGAAATCATGTTGATACTCAATTTTTGGAAAAATCATTCTTATTCCAGACTAAAATTTGAGCAATTTTTCTGCGATACTTTTTTTTGTAAATTTTGGTGTGTTCTATAGTCAAACCTCAAATGAAGAGCTCCTTATATGCCTCGAGCCAACTCAGTGAATTTGTAGTAAACAACTATCCTTCGAATTCATAGCTTTTTCCAATTTACTCATATTTTTTTGAATTTATCGTGACTTGAAGAGATATTTTTTGTTCAATAGCCGACTTTTCGAGTGACCCGAGAGTGCCGCAGAGTCGGACCGTGTTCTGAAAAGGCGAAATACGCTTCTAGTAATGATAATCATTTTGATTCTAAATTTAAATTTGCAAACACTACTAAAATATTGCAAACATTCATGTGACCTTTTCCAATTGTCCAAAAAGGTGCATTTTAGATTTTTAGACGTGCTTGCATAGTGGAAAGGCTTAGATTTGAGTGGTAACAACTTTTTTGTTTTTAAATTCTAAAAAAATAATATTTCGACTGGCCTGAATCTCCGGTTTGTCCGGTTTCGTTATAGAGAGCGTCCGTTATGTAGAGCGTCGATTTAGGTCAAATTATACTAACTCTGACCAAATCGGCCAAATTTTTTGTACGTTATGGAGAGCTGTCCGTTATTGAGGGGGTCCGTTATGGAGAGCGTTGACTGTAGTCAATTGGAGTTGGCTGAGAGGGTAACTAACACTTTACCTGCCCCCTCCCCACCTCACGGCTGACCCAGTTTCGAGGTGAATTTTTAAAAACCGATTGCATATTCATGTTTCTCGACCCGGATTTTTACGGGAAATGATCATCAGATTCTGTGAAAGTTAAAAAACGTTTTTTGGGATTTGCCTTGGTCCCAAGGTAAAATTTTTAGACAAATTTGAAAAAAAAATTTTAAATTGGCGCCTTTTGAATTTTTAAGAGAATAAGGGCTGTATTTGGAGGGGAAGGGTATATAAGGGACCACTTTTATGTCAGAACAATAGAAAAGTAAATATGTGTATTCTTCGACTGCCTCACCATGTTTTTCAACTGGCCGTGGCAAAAAGAGACTCTATACGCATTTTTTGATCAAGAGTGCTTCTCGGAATCATGTCTGAGGTAAGTGCGTGCGCGCATCTCTAAGTCGATGAGAATAACCGTAAAATAGTCTATTAGAGTTAGCTGTGAGATAGATAACTAGAGTTACCTGTGAAATAGTCATTAGAGTTAGCTGTGAGATAGATAACTAGAGTTACCTGTGAAATAGTCAATTAAAGTAACTGTGAAATAGTCAATTAGAGTTAGCTGTGAGATAGATAACTAGAGTTACCTGTGAAATAGTCAATTAAAGTAACTGTGAAATAGTCAATTAGAGTTAGCTGTGAGATAGATAACTAGAGTTACCTGTGAAATAGTCAATTAAGTAACCGTGAAATAGTCAATTAGAGTTAGCTGTGAGATAGATAACTAGAGTTACCTGTGAATAGTCAATTAAAGTAACTGTGAAATAGTCAATTAGAGTTAGCTGTGAGATAGATACTAGAGTTACCTGTGAAATAGTCAATTAAAGTAACCGTGAAATAGTCAATTAGAGTTAGCTGTGAGATAGATAACTAGAGTTACCTGTGAAATAGTCAATTAAAGTAACCGTGAAATAGTCAGTTAGAGTTAGCTGTGAGATAGATAACTAGAGTTACCTGTGAAATGCTCTAGTTGAATTGAACCTCTACAATTTGAACCCCGGTAAATTGACCCTCCGGTAAATTGAACCTCCAAATTCGTCTTGAGAGATTGTTTATCAAAACTAATTATATTTCGGTATCGGTAAAATCCTGTTAGGAAGAGTAAGCCACACGAAAGGGTAGGAAAACCACAAGGATATCAGGTCGTCCCATAATACGGGGTTCAACTTAAATGTGATAGTTACTAGCTTGCGCCACCCAGATTTTATCTAGATGGTGTTACTCAGGTGTTAGTTTACCCAGAATACGCAGATATTCAGTTAGTGCTATGCAGCTGAGGGTATATATAACCACTTAGAGCAAAAAAATTTCACTTTTTCGGGCCTTAAAACCTGTTTTATGGACTAATTCGGACATGCTGAAGATGGTTTGATAGTGCTAAAGTACCGTTTCGTAGGGTATTTCTTGAGCTTTTCTAAAACCCAGTTTTTGTAAAATCAATTATTGTCCAATGCTCAAACAATACTCGACGAAACGGCATTCAATCACTATCAAACCATCCTCAGCATGCCTCAATAAGTCCAGAAAATAGGTGTTGGAACATGGAAAACGTAAAAAAAATTTTGCTCCGAGTGGACGACACTTGGTTTTGTTGGTGCATTGATTATCCAGTAGAACTGAAGTTGGACCATAATTAAACATTTTAAGTATAAAAGTTCTACCAAATATTAAAACCCAGGTACCACTACACTACCTGGGTCGCCAACCTGGGTACGACTAGCTGGGTGCAACAAAACCAAGTGGTCGTCTACTTGGAGCAAAAAATTTTACGTTTTTCCTGTTCCAAAATCTGTTTTTCTGGACTGATTCGGACATGCTGAAGATGTTTAATAATAGCAAAATAAGGTTTTGTGTGGTATTTTTGAGTAACCCCAAAAAAACCCCCGCAAAATTTTGAAATTTCAAATCAAAAATGGCCTTAACTCTGAAATTGTATTCAAAGAAATGGGGGTGGGGGATTATTAGAGGGTGGGGGATGGATTAATGGAGGTTATACGGTGAAAACCAAAAAATCTCGCCAAGACAAATTTGGAGGTTCAATTTACCGGAGGGTCAATTTACCGGGCTTCAATTTGTAGAGGTTCAATTTACCGCCGCCCCTGTGAAATAGTCAATTAAAGTAACCGTGAAATAGTCAATTAGAGTTAGCTGTGAGATAGATAACTAGAGTTACCTGTGAAATAGTCAATTAAAGTAACTGTGAAATAGTCAATTAGAGTTAGCTGGAGATAGATAACTAGAGTTACCTGTGAAATAGTCAATTAAAGTAACCGTGAAATAGTCAATTAGAGTTAGCTGTGAGATAGATAACTAGATTACCTGTGAAATAGTCAATTAAAGTAACCGTGAAATAATCAATTAGAGTTAGCTGTGAGATAGATAACTAGAGTTACCTGTGAAATAGTCAATTAAAGTAACCGTGAAATAGTCAATTAGAGTTAGCTGTGAGATAGATAACTAGAGTTACCTGTGAAATAGTCAATTAAAGTAACCGTGAAATAGTCAATTAGAGTTAGCTGTGAGATAGATAACTAGAGTTACCTGTGAAATAGTCAATTAAAGTGACCGTGAAATAATCAATTAGAGTTAGCTGTGAGATAGGTAACTAAAGTTACCTGTGAAATGGTCGATTAGAGTTAACTGTGGAATAGTTATTCAGACTTAACTGTAAGACGTTTCGTCAGGGATTGACCTGATTAACTCTCAAAAAAAATGTTACCAAGTTACTATTGTACAAAAAACTGAAAAACTTTGAAAATTGTCTTTTGAATTGATCGATTCCAGATCTAGCCAAGTATTCAAGTTATCATGTCATCGCGTTTTCGCTTATATATTTATGCTTGAACTTCTTCTCATCACTCACAAATATTCTCATCTGAAGTTGAAAATTTAATTTTGGACCACTAATGCTTAAGAATATCGCAAAAAGTCATACCAAATAGAACATAACGAAAATCTCATATTTCGTAATTCATTCAACCAAATATTTCAGGTTACCCCATGCTGTACTCCGGATTTCCCTATCCCACTCCTGCTCCACAATCCATCTCCAACACCTCTCCGAGTAATCACATTCTAACCCCCATTCCTACCACCTACAATTGCATCAGCACTTCAACTCCATTCTCCAACTTCACAGCAACTAGCCAACACTATCCTTTCAGGAGTTTTACCCCCACCACCAGCCTCAGTCAACCCACACTTGATCTATCCTGCACAAACTCCAGTTCTCTTCCCCACCTATAACTCTGATAGCCCGTGGACTACAGCTCAACAACTACCTCAACCATCTCCAAAACCTGACCTGAAGCAAGATGATGTTGGCAACACAAGAAAACATTCTGGCTCCGTGTCTCATCCAGGAGGATGAGAACTATGTGGAAAGTCCAGATGAAGAAGTACAGTAGTACAGCTAAAGTTTCATCTTTGGAACAGGAGAAGAGGTACCGGAGCGTCGCCAGAGAAAAACAACCAGCCGCTAAACATTCCAGGTAACAAATCTTATTTCGCCTTTTGATTATTATAAGTGATAAGTGTTATTAAAATTTCCAGAAGCAAACGCCGGAAAGGAGAATGAGCTAAGATTAAGTTGACCAACTGAAAGCTGAGAATCTTCGGTTGAGGCAGCAGTTGGATGAAATTAACAAAAACATGCAGTTGTTTCAAGTGTAAGTAAATTGAGCGAAAAAGCAGCACAAGAGAGTGCTGATAAGCAGTGAGAACAATGAGAATTCCCCCTCTTATTTGTATGGCTGATATGTGCTACGTTGCAGTGTAAATTTGTGAAAATACTGTATGTATTATTGATAAAATTTAAATTGTGTGGACGGTCAGTTTACTAATTTTTTTATGAAGTTATAAATGGACTATCAATCGAACAGAAAAAGGCTCTTAGTCTTATTTCAAACACTTCAATTTTTAAATTTTTTTTCAGAAATAGAAAGCTCATAGAAAAGCATCTTTGTCAATTTACAGTCGAAAAAATTCTGTGAAGTGGATTTAGTCGCCATTTCAGCTGCGCTACATCATGTGCTCAATGATTATTACAGCACTACACAAAAAGAAAACATTAAAATCAAAATACTGTTCAATTTCAATAAAATTGTGTTCTTTAGAAGAGAAAAATTCAAAACAAAAATAACGTTTTATCTAATAAACGTAAGTAATAAATCTTTTTCACATATCAAATGGCATTATATTAGCTATTGTGGGTAAATCATTTCTTGTCCAGTGAAAAATGTTTTATAAAATAAGCAAGCAAATTCAGCATAAAAATGATATTTATGAATTTCCTAATTTTTTTATAGACGCAACAATTTTTTTCATCAAGCTAAACCAAAGACAAGCCCGAAAATTGAAAAAAAAACCATTATTCGATATTGCTTTTTTTAAGTTTGGTGGTATTTAATTTTTGTGTAATTGATAGGACCGCTAACCTCGGAAAATTGACCGCAAATTTCTCATTGGCTTCTGATAGTCTATATAACTCCCTAAGTATTACTGATCCTTTAAAGATCATTTTAATGGTTATTCACCAAGAAAAAATGACGATTGCTCAGAGACAAATTCGAACCTTGAAGCACATGAAAATATGCGACACCTACTTGGATATAAACCCCCCCCCAAATCAACTTTTTTCAAAAGTGTTCCAAACACCCTATATCAACCTAAAATGGCCTCAGGAGTTCGAAAAAGTAATTGTTTTCAAGTTCTGGTATAGATGAGTGAACTGCGCACAACCACATACCTTAGACGCAAATCAATCGAAAGTGACTCTGATGCATGAAAAGCATGCATACCAGAGTTTATTTATGCGGTAGGCCACAAATTCAAAACTTTGTTCAACATCTTCTTTTTTGTTCAAAATTGGCACCTTTTCGGTCCATTTACAACCAAATACAGACCTAAATCCTTCAAAAATGGTCGAAATGGTCATTTTGGGTGGTCCAAAAGTCAAATTTTTTATTGATCAGAACTCAAAAATAATGCCTTTTGAATTCCTGAGACCATTTAAGGTCGAAATTTGGACGGTGTCCCATTTTTTAACCCGTTTTTTTCGCCGTCTTTTGAGTTTTACGCCGGCCGTCCGCCCGGCCGTCCATTTCAAAAAAATTTTCCCGGCCGTCTACCGGCTGTCCAAAATTTGCCGGCTAGCCGGCTACTTCGTAGCTGCCGTCCGCGTCCATAACAGAAATTTTTTTGTTCGAATAACAAAACGGTAAGCATACAATAATGGGCATCGTAATTATTTAGAGGTTTTTTGTCATAACTTAGTATTGAACGAGCTTTTTAATGAAGTTTTTCAATACTTAGCATTCTGTACTCAGCGTGCATTATAAGAATGAAGAATAGTCGCTCGGCTGCTCCAATAAAGCGGAATTATGAATATGTCTAGCGCAAGTGTTTTTACTAAAACTCGTTTTAATGATTTTTTCGCCATTTTTGAATTGTTCTTCGTTGTAGAAAACAAACAGAAGGGTCCAACAACTTCACATTTATGTAGTAGAGTTTGCTGTTGTAGCGATCTCAGAAGTTATGACCAGTGCTGGCAATTGAATCATTCAACTTTTCACTGTTTTTTATTTTAAACTATTTAAGTAGTCAGCGATTTTTCAACCGCTACATACAATTTTTCCGCCTATTTTTGTAGCTAAGATCTGCTCTTCAAATGGTGGTCATTTTGATCCGCCAAAATTTTTTCTAGGTTTTGATCCAGATTTATATCCCAAAAATGATCTATTTTTTACCCTTGTAATTTGAATCATTTTTGACTATTGCTACTTTTTTTGTACGGCCGGTTTTTTTCACATTATATATCATTTGATCGCAATATCGCAGCTACAAAACATGTTTCAACATATCAGCGGTTTTTGTTCATCTTAGAAAAAAAAAGTCTTATAATGATTCAAATTAAATTTAATTTGAATCATTCGAATTTTGGGACCCTAAACGTAAATTTTTGACATAAAGTCATGATTTTCTTTTTTTATCTTGTAGCTACAGCTTTTAGCTACAAAATGAGTGTTGACTTTTAATTTCTCATAAATTAAAAAAATTTAAAACAACAAAAGAATGACAGTACACCATGATTCAAATTAATTTTAATTCGAATCATTTTTTGACTATTTGCTACTTTTTTTTTGTACGGTCCGTATTTTTGCACATTAAATATATCATTCAATTGCAAATACCGTCAGCTACAAAACATGTTTCAACATATCAGCAGTTTTGTGATTTTAGAAAAAAAAGCTTCTTATAATGATTCAAATTAAATTTAATTTGAATCATTATAAGACATTTTTTCTAAAATGACAAAACCGCTGATATGTTGAAACATGTTTTGTAGCTGACGGTATTTGCGATTGAATGATATATAATGTGAAAAAATACGGCCGTACAAAAAAGTAGCGAATAGTCAAAAAATGATTCCAAATTACAAGGGTAAAAAATAGATCATTTTTGGGATATAAATCTGGATATAAACCCAGAAAAATATTTTGGCGGATCAAAAATGACCCACCATTTTGAAGAGCAGAATCTTACTACAAAATAGGCGGAAAAATTGTATGTAGCGGTTGAAAAATCGCTGACTACTTAATAGTTTAAAATAAAAAACAGTGAAAAATTGAAAATATTCAAATTGCCAGCACTGGTTATGACGTCGTTATAATGCTTCTCCGTGCAGAATTATCAGTCATTTCTTTAAAAATTTTAAAATATATTCAGCTAATGTTGCATAAAATATGAGATACTTGCAGTAATTGCAGTAAATGCAGAATCCCTAGCAACAAAAAAGATTTGTTGGCTTTTGTTTTGAGGATGTCTTGAATAATTTTGTCCTTCGCCGTCCCGTCTGGATCGCCCTCTGCCGGTCGTCCGCCGTCCGGCCGTCCTCCCCTTTTAATCCGCCTCGGCCGTCCGACCATCCACTTTTTCGACGCCAACCAGGACGGACGGGACAGGACAAGCTCGGCGGACGAGCGCTCACTATATGTCCGAAGCAGTGTTTTGATAATTGACGCTGACATCAAAACGGACACTGAAATGTCAGTTGATATTCACAGTTATTTATGATAATCAACTGATATTTCAATGTCAGTTTCGATGTCATCGTCAATTTGAAAACCTGTCCGTAAGAAGTTTTAAGTAACGGCTAACTTGCTGGCTACCCTGAGATTAAGGCTTTAAGTCTAAGTTTAAAATATTAAGAAAATGCATTGAACGGCCAAAAAAATTTAATGTGTGAATTCAAAAAGCAGCTCAATGCAAAATTCCTTCAATTTTTAACCATGACCACAAAGAATCGTAAAAACTTTTTTGTTTACTTTTCAGATGCAAATTTTGTTGGATTTTCAGTAAAAGAATTGGCATTCAACGGTTGCACAAAAAGTTTATATAATCTGCTAGCTTGCTAATCCATAGTTTAATTGTCCAGGCTGTTTTCTGCTGCTAGGTAGTATATCAGCTTGGTTTATCAGTTTCCTTGTGTGTGTGTGGATATCTATCATTTGCTTCGAGTACATCTGAATTCAATTAATTTTTTGTCAGCTTTATTATTTTCTTTCCACTTTTCTCGTAATTTAAGTTAAATGACCAAAGTTCGCCAATGTTTCACGCTTTTGTGGTATTATGCTTGACTAATTATTCATCTTGTTGATTGTGGAGTACCTAAAGTAGGGGCTGACTGCAAAGGCATGGGTGTTCCTGTCCAGTTGTGTGAGTGAGTTAAATACACGGTGGTATTGAAAATATGTAGAAATTACCTGGAAAATTCTACCTTGTTTCTGGTATCACAGATTGATTTCACGTATATATTTCTTTCGGCTGTTAAAGGCTCACATGGTCTGAAATCACTTAAAAATATCGCGTTATACATTTTCAAATGGCGAACGATCAACCCTTCTCCTCAGAAGGAAATATTTCGCTGCTCCATCTTGACCCTGTAAAATTTTAATTCAATTTCTATTAATCGAGTCAAGTTCAGCTTGTCCGCTCATCCGGTCGAGTTGGATTGGAGATGCATGAGCTGGATTCCTGTGCCCTAGCGGAATGTCGAACAACGGAGGGCCATGTTGCAGTGAGTTTGATTTTAGCTAAACAAACTCTGTTTTGCCAAATTCTTAGCCCATTTTTTCTAGTGAATTTTTTTTAGTGTTTTAACACTTGTGACAGTAACATTTCTAAGCCTAAACCTAAAAAAATTCGGCGCTACTTGCATATACCCCCCCCCCTAATCAACTTTTTAAAATTGGTTTAGAGATGCGCGCACTCACTTACCTAGACATAATTCCGAGCAAGACTCTTGAACAAAAATGCATGAGAGGCTCTTTTTGCCCAGCTCCAGTGACCAAAACATAATAAAACAGGTAAAAAACAAAATTCAAAAGTGCCCAAAAATCAATTTTCATTGACCAGAACTCAAAAATAATGTCTTTTTTGAACTCCTGAAGCGATTTTGAGTCGATATAGGTGTTTTAAAACACTTTTGAAAAAAGTTGATTCGGGGTGGGAGGGGATTTATATGCAAGTAGCGTCAAGAATTCTTAATTTGACAAACGGTGTTGCATGCGGTCAGACCTGAGATTTTAATATTTAATCGGTAGTAAGCTGTAATTATTATTTGTTTAGTGGCCACCTGTGCTGAAGGGTGGAGGCTAATCGTGATTTCCTTTGTTGTGTACGCTTTTTCAAATTTATCTTATACAAGTAACTGCTCAAAATTTCATTTCAGCTTGCGACCCCTACTCAGGTCCAATGGCCAGGCAGCTTGCCTTGCAGCCGGAGGAGAATGTCCGGGTGGCACTTAGCTGGCGCTGGGATGTTTGCAGGATCCATTTGTTGTCGTGAGTATTGCAATATTATTATGTAAATGGTAGTCCCTTTAGTTCAAAGCCAGCAACCACGCGGCACCACCTACTATAGATCCTAGATTATGCTTGCCTCCTGCAGTCACCTTGCCTTCGATATCTATGGCTACTCTGAGCATACACCGACTCCCTCAGCTCCTCAACCGTACTATAATAGTACAACTGTGGGTCCAGTTATTCAGCTACCTTCTGCAACGTAGCCACTTTACCTCCTATTGTTAACAATAGCCCTCCAGATACAAGCATCATTTTGCCTGGAGTAGTAGGTGGTGGCTCGCAATTAATGGAACTGGCCATGGTCATCAATATCGTCAACAATAATAACATTTATAACAGTAAATTTTAAACAACCCTGGTCCCCATGGTGATTATTTTTTCTAACTCTACCTAAACGATTTCTATTTGTACCAAAAACGATTTTGTAAGGTGTTTTGTCGCAATGATTAATGAAAAAATGCATTGTACTTAAAAATCGTACCATTTGTGATTTTTCAACGGCATGCAGATTCAACCGCATGCCAGGTGATGATCAAATTTGATCGTCAAACTTTGTTTTTTGTCCCTTGGCATGATTATTAAGTACACTCTAGATTATTTCTACTTTCCACTAAGGATGACGACCCACCTGGTCGGTTGGGTACCATACAGATCATTTAAATGATTTCTGGTGGATTAGGTCATGACTGAGGAGTTAAAGTCAAGGTTTGAATAAAAAAACTGCTCCAAATCCAAACGATCACTAAAATCTTAACTATTTAAATCCTATTGGTGAGTGGTAAAGTTTCCGATAAGAGTTAGGATCAGAGTAAGAAGTAAGGATGCAGCTAGAGGACCCTGTCTTCTTCTTATCATGGCAATTTGAAAGTGGAATGCGCGCGGGATCACCCACATTTTGTCAATAATGTTTTCGGATTGATTTTTTTGGCTAATACTTCAGAAAATAATTTGTAATTTGTTGAAAATTTAGATGTATTCACTATTCGAGCCCAACTTTTCTTGAAAATGCCAAATTGCTCAACTTATCGACTTGCACTGCTCCACAACTGTACTGTTGTAGTGAAACTTATATCGTATAGTCTACAGTAACAATATCATTTTGCCTGGAGTAGTATGTGTAAACCAAAAATAAATCGAAAACATTTGACAAAATCTAGTTTCGTGCGCATTCAAAAAGCGCATTCCTTTTGAAATTGCCATGATAAGAAGAGACAGGGTCCTTAAGAAACTAAGAAAAAATGTCAGCAGAATACTGTTAGACACTTAAAAAGAAGCTAATGACTTACTAAGAGAAAATAAAAATTTTAAAAAAAATAAACAGGGGAGCTAAGTCAAAATTAGCGGTTGTCTTTTCTGACATTGTTAAAAAAGGGAAAACGTCTCTTTACCGCACTTTTAACTGTATCATTTGTTTACCTAGTTAACTATTCACTGTTAAAGTATCATCGCTGTGTACGAAATATTTAACAGTTAACTCTAGTTAACTATTTACGTTCAAGTCCACTTGAATAATTAACAGTTAACTCAGTGGACTATTTCACAGTTGACTATACGTCTCCTGTTGACTCCCATAAACTATTGTGAAGCTAATTGTTAAAAATAAAACAAGAAAATGACTGCGTAATTCTTAAAGTTTGTTTATAAACCGGCAGGAAACCCACTACTTCCTTATGCTAGCTGAGAATTGTTAGATGAGAAGTGGTTTTTTCAGGTCTTAAATGTCTCATTTATGTAATTCGATCTAAAAATTCGAAAACCGTCACGATGGCCACGGCATCGACTCACTCTAGTCACGAAAAATATGTTAGAAATCGCACTCTCATTTTCCTACCTAGTATTGTCAATTAGATATTTTATAGACGCAGAACCAGTGGTCGCTACAATTCCAAGCACTAGCATTACTGCATCAGTCAGCAGCACCCCTCAATATCTACACTGCTGACTAGCAGCTCACCTAGCGGCAGTACGGATAGATTTCTACCACACCTTCATCTTCTTCTACAACTGAGACCCACCCCACAGTAGCAAATCCAGTACAGCCACTTCTACCATTTCAAAGACCAGCACTTTCAATACCACCCGGAAGTACGACACCAAACACACCCAAAGGCACACCTACAACTTCCAAAACTTCGCCTACCACGCCAAAAACTACTCCTACGACATCCAAAAACGCCTACGACTTCCGAAACAACCGCCAAAACCACCCCTACTTCTTCCAAAACCACTGCTACGACTTCCAAAACAACAGCCAGAACAACTCCGACCACACCTAAAACCACTCGTTCAACCCCAAACCACACCCACAACTCCCAAACGACCTCCAAAACCACTCTTTCAACCCCCAAAACCACACCCACAACTCCCAAAACGACCTCCAAAACCACTGCTACGACCCAAAACTACGCCTACGACTTCCAAAACAACAGCCAAAACAACTCCGACCACACCTAAAACCACTCGTTCACCCCCAAACCACACCCACAACTCTCAACAACATCGAAAAACTACGGCTACTACTCGAAAAACAACCAAAACCACTCTCAAAGCTACTTCCACTTCTAAGACGACACTTAAAACCAGCACTAGCAAAACCACAGCTCGCGCTACCACCAGTAAGACCACCACCAAACCTACGACAACTAGTAAGAAGCCGACCACAAGAGTAAGAGCAGAAGGAAATATATTTGATTTGTTTGGTAAATAGATAAATGGTTATAAATTTCTTATATTATTACTGGAATGCCTGAATGTCTTAAAGACTATGGAATGTGCAAAATTTGAACTTGCGGGAACAGTTTCTTTTGTCTCTCACTTACTCTCTGCAGTTGATCAATACAACTCATTATAGTAGAGTCGAGTATCGATATGAGCGACCCCTCGAAACCGGAAAAGGTCGCGTTATATCGAAGGTAAATTTGACTGACTTCCTTTTGCTAAGGTCACGTGAAAGGTTGCGTTGGGACCAAGTTTTATTATATATATATAAATTATGTTAAAATGAAAGAAAAAATTGAATTTTAAAAAAAAGAGCGGAATTTAAACAAAAAGGGCGAGATTTAAGAAAATAGGCGGCTGTATAAAATTTCATCCATTTTTTTTTTTCATTTTTATAATACAGTTAACTCGTCGATTTAACGTAAAACTCGATTTCAAGGGGAGAAAAAGCGATTTAGATTTGAAAAGTGGCTTCCATGGCGCACTGCGTTAGCGTTTAGTTTTTTGGCCCAATTTGGTGTTGCACATTCGATCCCACGTGATGGCATTTTCTTTTTTTATCTATTTGTGGCTCGTTTGACCAGTTCTAGGGGTAAATTGGGTCGCAAATTTCAAATCTGGCGCTAAAAGTCTAATTACCTCTAAAAGTGGCCAAACAAGCCAAAAAATAGCCTCTATCAATCCCCCCCCCGGAGGGGTGTTGAAATAATCCCCATTTTGATAACACCCCTCCCCTAAATTTTCGCGCTTTAATTCAACGTTTTTCTAGTTGATTTTTATGTTAAACTCAATGATTATCTTTTCAGAACGTAATCTGATCCAATAACATTAAATTTTTATTCAAAAATAATTTCGTAAGCTCATTTTATTGGTATTTTCGGCGGAGATCATCGTTTTCGTTATCAAAGAAACAGTTTTCTTCTCGGCTCCCAGAAGTATCTCAGACGAGAAGTCGCTTTCCGGATACGACTCCACCTGCTTTGATCACCTGGCGCGTATCAAGGGTATCAACAAAAGAAACCACTTCATCTCCAGTGTTCTTAGCTGTTGCACCACCAGGGTCGACAGCGCGATTTATGGAAAATGACCTGTGGAGGAAGATAAAAACTTCATCGAATTAACAATAACGTCGAACCTAGGGCCATACCTGCACGGGCGCCGGCGCCAGGCAAAATTTTACCACTTAGGCGGCGGCGACCCTTTCATACCGGCGCTGGCGCCTTTTACATCGGCTGCACCAGCTGCAGTACTGATTTTTTTTAACATTTATGACATTTCAAAGTTTCAACAGTACCGTATTTTCTCTAATTATGGGTGAACCTAATTACCCTTTGTCATAATGCCGAATGAGAAAAATGCCCAACGAAAATTACCCTTTGGGAAAATGCCAACCGAGAAATATGCCCAATGAAAAAAATGCCCGAGAAAAATGCCGCATGCAATTTCACCAAACGAGAAAAAACCCATAGAATCTTTCCAAAACAGACTCTACCCCATTGAATAAGCTACTTAATGTTCATTCTACTTCTATTTTATCATCATGAATGTCAAAACCGATTAAAATTCGGGTTTAATTCGTTTTTTGAGCTCACTTGAACTTTGAGTCCATATACTACACGAAAGATGTTTTTCTCTAACCATTGGGTGTCATGATGTGGAACAGCAAAAACTACTATTAGTCATAATTGCGTTAGTGTTATTGCCTTGATTCATTAGAGAATACTTTGATCTGAGCAGAACCTTTCGAAGTGTTTGATCAAATTTTAAAGAACTGGGTCTCTGGCCTGTTGAAGTATGTGTTTTATGTGTGCTGTGACGAAGTTTTGCGGGATACTCAATTTTAGGCTTGGCAGAGCGGGATAATAATCCCGAAACGGGATTCGTATTTTTTAAAGTCAAGTGTTTGTACATTGATGACTTTCTTTTTGTTTAAAAGGTGCGTGACACGCTTCTCTATCTTTATAGTATATAATGCTCTTGACATGTTTAATTAAAAATGAGTCACAAATGTCAAAAAGTCAAAAGTCGTTATATGAATACTATGAAAATCCGTTGGCAAGCCTACTCAATTTACACAGGGTGAGGGCTTTTATCCAATTAGTGAATCAGCCTTTCACGCTTCATTGTAGACAACAAAAATTCTTTCATTCTCGCTCTGACTTTGACTCTCACTTTCAGTTTCATTCTCAGTGTGCACCAATGTGAAACCCTAAACCACCTAAAACAATCCCAAACGCCCCAAAACACCCTAGTAATCTCAACCACTTTAAACTACCCCCAACCGCTCCAAGCCACCCGTAACCACGCTCGCAACTGCCCTAACCTGATGCTGGATTTAAAGTATTTTGCGCCTACAAAGAGGACCCTTGCGTGACCTGGGGATGGGGTTAATAAATGGTGGGGGATTAACTTTCAACCTCTCGGCATCGAATTTTAGAAAAAAAAAATTAAAAACTGTACTTCTAATTATGTTATTCGAAATACCGCCTACATATTTGTTCCGCTTGTACTTTAAGTCTCATTTTTCCAAGTTTAATTTCTTACATGAGGCTTTATCTACTTCGAAAATCAACTATGCGTCCAAAGCGCGACTTCAGTGGTGCAGAAGCTCTCCGACCACTTTTCTCGTCCCTTCTGCTATTAGTTCCGAGTCATTTCTAGGCACGTCAGTTTGAATATTACGTAAACATTGATCGAATCGTAGCAGATAAACAAGTTTTTATGGTCCATTCAGAGCTCTCAACTCAAAATTTAGAAACAAAGAATATTTAAAAAAAGACGTTTGGTCAAAAAGTGCCATTTTATCAAGTGTTATTGGGTTCTAAATAGCAAAAATAAAATTTTAGCGTAAAATTTTTAAATTTTCTAAAGATTTGAGGTCTCGATTTAAAAGACAATACTTTGTATATAGGACGAATGAGAGCCGTAGGAGTACCTGCACGCTCGAAAAAATTGGCGCGGGCCATACGTAAAATCACGGAATGGTTGTCGAATGTGGAAGGCCAAATCAACCAACTGCCATATACAGTTTCTAGCTCTAACTCAGATCACATTCGTCAGAACTATCCAATTGGAAGGCATCAGGAAGGAGGTGGATGCAAATGCTCTACTTCCGTGAACAACTTAACTAACTGGCTGTTGACTTGTTCTTCTTGTGTTTTCATTGTGTTTTGTTTCAATGCTCTCCAGTCCAAGCCCATGCCACCAGAACTACAGCAACGAGTCAATCAAAGGTGGAATCACCTTGTACTTAAACAATAAATGAGCGTCAACAACGGCTGGAGAAAGGGTTGCTGGAAATGGGATAGTTTCGCAAGCTTATGCTCGATTGAGTGATTGGTCAGTTTTTTTATATAAAGCGCCTACAAATAAACTTTTTTATTTTCACTTTTGGGTGGGGGGAGGGGGGTTTCGTGGTTTGGCATGTTTTTGTCCCGTTGACTATACTTCGGTCATTTTTACTTACAAGGAACACCCGATCATTCTAAGCAAGAATGAACCCGTGAGATAACTGTAGAATTTATTAGTATAATATACGAGAAACCTAAACCTTACAGTTACCGTATTCCTCTAATAAGGCGGCCCCCTCGACTTTGAGGACCTATATCTCAGCCCAGAGCAATATTTCTCAGGCTCTTTTTTCGTAAAATCGGCGCCATGCGCTGGCGCCCCTTAAAAATCGGCGCCAGGCGCCTGAAAACTAGCGCGCGCGGGTTATACTATGTATTTGACGCTTAAATAAGGATTCCTATTTTGCCGTTGTTTTTCGGAATTGTAAAAAATTTCCCTCTGAAAAAGCAAAACCTCGATACACAGCCACCCTATTTTCAAAAAAGGTGAGCGTTTATCGAGGTTTTGCTTTTTCAGAGAGACTTTTTCATAATTCTAAAAACGATTGTCAAAATAGACACCCTCACCATATTTGCAACCAGACTGTCAAAGAGAACTATTAAAAATGTTAAGAAACCGAGATAAAAAAGTGTCGGACACTAGGCGGAACGAACTTTTCGGATGGCGGATTATCGAGTTTAACTGTGCTATACTATATCGAAAGTTGAGTGTTGCGTTAGATTTAGGTTCTCGTTACAGTCAACTCTTGATACGGCTGTACACCGAAATATACGCGCCAATTTGTACTTAGTCGTTTTGGTACGCGGTCGTTTTGGTACGAAATTTTTAGTGAGAATTGTTTCGGTAAGAGTTTTTCAGTAAGAAATTTTCGTTGACAGCACGAAAAACGGTATTTTGGGTAAGAGATTTTTCAATACGCGGTTATTTCGGTTAGTATTTCAGAGTCGACTGTATCATTCTATTTATGAAAAGACTATGCTCCGGTGCTCTGGTGGTCCCCGTCAAATCAAAAAAAACAATACTAATCATTGATCTTTTGTTTGGATTTTTTAACTTGGTTTCTAACAAAGCAAAACCTAGAATATAATTTCAAAAACCAACCAAGTTCAAAAACCAAGTTAAAAAATCCGCACAGGAGTTCAATGATCAGGAAATTTTTTTGAATTGGCGGAGTATCATCAGATCACCGTGAGCATGGTCCTTCAGTACCAATTTTGAATGTACATAAGTAATCATAGGCGCACAGGTAAAAGATGTTTTAAAATATTTCTAATACTATTCTATTCATTAAGATATAAGACTAGGTGACACGGATCGTGTGCTTGAAATTGTAAACGGTAACAAAGAGAATAGCGTAACACACATGCATATTTTTATTATAAATGGCGTTAACGTTAACATCCTTCATCAAAGAACTCGCATGTTCAAAATTCCTAATCAGTCAACATTCATTATTTTGTCACTCCTTTGCGCATCAAACAAGAAATACAGTAGTATCCGCAACTGAATCCATAAATTTCACTACACTAAAACTGTATATTTGTGATTTAGAAAACAATACTTATGCTGTAATACCCGATAATTATAAACTCAGCATGGAAGATTTTCAAAATAACCAAAGTCTTTATCTTGGAGAATTGCCGCAAACCCCATATGACAAGACTTCATATATTTATGAGTGTTCAACACAATTTTTCACAAGTTTATACATTTTTTAAATTTGTTATGAATGAAAACTTTCGTGTGTTTCTCAATAAACTTTATGTTGATAAATTTTATGTTTGGTTTAGGGTTTTCCAGTACTCGAAATCAAGTGATTTCAGAATTTTGGACTATCCAGTCGAGTACTCGAAAATTACAATATCCAATAAAGATTAATTTTGAGAAATTTTAGTGTTGTGATATGATTTTTTGGAAAAAGCGAAAATGAACAAAATCAAACTTTTTCCGAGTTTTCGGATTTTGGTCATTCTTTCAAAAATTGGTCTTTTCCTGAAGGCCATATCTGAACACTTATATTTTCAAAAAAATCCGTAAAATGGATTTTGTAGCTTTGAGCTGAGCTATATTGTGTTAAGTTATTGCCTTAACGCTTCAAATTCAATGAAACATTTAATTAGTAATAGTTATGAAAACGCTGGTAAACTTCTTCGAAATCACCAGACAAGTGTTTGTAGCCAAATGGTAACTTATCTAAAATAATCAAGTTAAGTTACCATTTGAAAGAAGATATGCAGTGCTACAAAATAGTATAACAATCAAACCTCGATGGAGCGTTATATCTATCAAGGGAGGAAACCTGGCTGTGGCCTTGGTTTTTTTTCGATAAATCTTTATGCGCGTATTCTTGTAGATCGTGCCAAATCCCATGTGAATTTGGCTCCCTATGTCTGAAACTCAACAAAAATTTTAGGAATGACCCAAGTCAGCTATGAAAAACCATGATAGGTGCATTGACATGTTTTTCGAACTTCGAGTGGCCAATACTACCACATTTTCTGGGCCTTCAAAGCTGGCAAGCCAGATTTGTCAGGAACTCGGGCACGCTCTACATGAATACGAAGAAAAAAGTTTCATCGAAGTTCCCCAGGTCACAGCCAAGGTCCCTCCCTTGTAAGTGGCGTTATATAGAGATGGCGTTATATCAAGTCGACTGTATCCAAAGTTTTATAAGTGGCGTTATATTTATTTCTGTAAACAAAAATGCATTGACCAAACCTAATGCACGTTTTATTCAAACACTCACGATAATATGAAATTAACAAATCGTATTCAACGGATGTGCTTCCTGTTTGGTAAAATTGTGTCACCTATCTATTCATTTCAGTCATAAACATGTCATCTATTCAAACTAGTCGATAACTATACGTAAATACTGTATTTCCTCTAATATAACGCCCCCTTGATTCAAAATAGTGTTTGTGGCATTTTGTTTTTGACCCACTCTTGACAACAGCTATAAGTCAGGTTACCACTTATTTGGTAGCCATTGAGATGAGCTACAAATTAACAGGTGACTTGCCTAAGAAAAGATTTCAAACATGGCGTTTTTGTAATGTAATTGTACACGTTTTTGAATTTAGGGGGCTGTTTTATTAGAGGAAATAGTAGAGGACGGTATCCGTACAATAACTGTAAAATTACTTGTATAATGTACTTTTAATGTACGAGAAATTCTACAGTAAACGAAGGGAGAAAAATATGACTCAAGATGAGTGGTGTTTTTACTGAGTTATAAAAAACCAATGAGACAGAAAGTACTCAAAAAAATTTTTGGCCAAAACTTCAGAAAGAATAAATTGTTTGTCTAAAGGTGCTTTATACGGTTAACAACCATAGGACGCCTTCTTAGAACATCATAGGTGACATGTTGTATGTCTGTAAAGACTAGATAGGTGACAAATTAACATCAAATATGAAATCACATGCCATGAATCTACCCTTTTTAGGTTTTTTAGGGTAATTTAACCGATATTTGCCTACTGAGCTACCGCCAAGCTAATGGCTGGCGTTATTTCGAGGGTTTTTTTCTTTGTAGTGGCCAACACTTAAGTCAGCGTTATATCGAGGTGGCGTTATACAGTTGAGTCTCGATATAACGCGACCTTTAGGACCGGCCAAAGGTCGCGTTATAACGGGGGTCGCGTTATATCAAGGGTTTAGTTAAGTCATTTTTCTTTACTTCTGGCCAAATAGATGCTTTGAAAGTCGCGTTATATCGAGACTCGCGTTATATCGGGGTCGCGTTATATCGAGACTCGACTGTATCACAAGTCTGCTTTGCCTAAATTAAGCCAAAACCGACCAAATCATTTATATGGCGGCTTTATATGACTGTGAACTATAAATAACCTCCCATCCCAGAAACAGTATCATAAATAACATCCCCCCCCCTCTAGTATGACCTAATAACAGGCGCTGACTATCGAAGCCTAAGCCTATAAGATACCCATAAATAACTCCTCAAAAAGGGGTGTTGTTGGTAAATGTTTATAATTAAGTGATTATTATTGATCAATTGAAAATGAATCACGATCACTGATTTTTGACATGCTGTGATATTCTTTGGTGACTTTAACTAATATTGCCGAGAATATTCCCACCACCCGATGAAAACTTTATACAGATATTTGTGTTTTGTGCTCTATATTATTCACTATTTAAAAGTTTATAAGCCCGAAAACTAACATAATCAATAAAATAATGAGACTTGTAAGATTCACTGAATTAGAGCCTGAATATAAACATTCCCTTTGACATCACATCGAAATCAAAAAAAGTTTTAAGATAAGGTTCATCTCTTTGATTATAATGCCACCATTCATGCACAAACGCATCAAAACCATGCTGATCCACCACTCTTTCTTCAAGTAAGCTCTCATTTCTTTTTGCTCATTAGTAATTAGAGTAGTATTATGATAAAAAGAATCATCAAACAAATCAAAACTACCACCACATCTACGCTACCATCATCTAACCCCAATATTTTGCTACCTTCGCTCAGAGTCTGATGCACAGGATTCACATCTTTGCCCAGTTTAATAATGGTCAGGTCTAAAGTACTATCTCGACTGAGTAAAATATTTATCCCTTATCTCAGAATTCATTACGTCCTGGTTAGGATAGTAATACGACTTTTTAGACCGGTCACTAGAGTTTTTGAACCATTGGAAAAAAAGTAGTTAACAGTGCGTTGGGGTCTGTAAGCATCATATAGAAGCAGAGAATACCCACTGGCGTTCAGTGTCTGCTGCACTTTAGATAAAGCGTAGGCGGCTTTTTTGGTCAGCATAGCACTAGCATTGGGAGAATATCCAGGCAGAGGTGTCCAATAAAATTCTCGTTGGAATTGTGTGTGAATTATGTTTGATAGTTGGAATAATGTCATCAATAAATACAAAATCATTAGGAACAGAGCTTTGAATGCTCATACTTAAGAGGTTGCAAGGAAGCAAAATAATTAACAATATGGAATTCATTAAAATGCACATTAATTTACAAATTTGAGACTCTTTTTAAATAAATACGAGAAAAGGGAAATTAAAAATTGTGTATATTGGTTTTTCCGCTAATTTATATTTGCAAAAAAAAAGAACACACTTACTCGAATCTAAACTTTGTCTTTTAAGTGAAAAAAACATCTTACATAATAACGATTTTTCATTCTTATTTAATATGGGCCTTTTCAAGAGTGTTTTTATAGGAACTATAGATTGTGAATGGCTCAAGTAAAAGCACAATTTCCAATAGTCGAAAATTATAAAATGCATTTTCTATGCTTCAGGAAAAATTGGTGGACGATTTTTCTCTTAAAGCAAATGCGTCAAGCAAACAGGCAGCCATGAAGAAGACCCCACAGCTTGATTTGTAAGCAAAAAATCTTTTACGAGCGGGAATTTGTATATAAATTTTAAGTGCTGCATGCTGGACATCAATCGATACGAGCTCACGAGTACACTAACATATAGAACACCCACCGCTGCTTTAAGGCCGCAGTTTCAAGGCTAATTTAGATGGCTTTTTATGTCTATTTTAAGGATACGTTATTTATGTGAGGGTTATTTGTGGGTTTGTACGGCTTTATATCGAGGATGGCGTTATATCGAAGTCTGACTGCAAAATAAGAGATAAGATTGTAATATTGATTTATAATTTATGCCTAAATAAACAATCCAGCAAGATCAGTGTCACAAGAAGTTAGGAAGCAATGCGGAAAAGAGCTAAATATAAAAGAGCCACTTATACTCATTGCATCCATGCACTCACTCACTTACTATTATCAAACAAGCAAAGCCGCTTGCTGCACACACACAGCTGCCTGCTGCTACGTGATCTCAAGCACAAACAAGCCAACAAGTCCAGCCAAAAAACTGGTTTTACAGGCGTTCTCTCCAAAGATCATAAGGCAATCAGGGTTATCATAGCTCTTACCTCCAATACTAATATTTTTGTTCCAAGACAGCAAAAAATATTACGCTTCCTTTTCCACAATAGCTAGAAGTTTGTATAGTCTTTGTGTGCTGGAAAATACCTTAGGCATTCAATCTTTTCAAATCGATGACCATTTGAAGAACAAGAAAAACCCCCAGCAAAAATGTCCTTTAGTTTATTTGTCGAAGATCTCAGAGCCCAGAGCCATTTGTCAAATTTTATGTTAGGAATATTCTTGTTCTTGTTGCTTCTATTGGCAAGTGTTTTATGGGTGACTTTGTGTATGGCCATATATCAGACTTTGAAGAACTGTGCAGAGGCTAAAAGACAAAGGCAAAGAAGGGTGGGTATTCGAAATATGCTAATTTATGTGTGTATGTGAGATTTTAGCACCTGTTCGAAACTGCCATCCAAAGAGTAATTATACACCAAAGAGAACACATTTCCGCTGCTGCTGCGGGCAACATGAGTATATTCAGCGCGAGTGCTCAAATTGCCGATTCTATATTTGGAAAACTTCCATCTTATGATGAAGCGCTAAGAATGGGACAGATATCGGCTGAGCGTAAGCAGGAAAGACGGTCTAACAGCAGGTGAATTGCTATTTTTAAATAGTACTGGACTTTTTTAGTCTTACAGTCAACTGATTTTTGAAATTCAGTCGACTCTTCTAGTAGGTCACAAGCATAAATTCTTTCCTGGTCCTACACTTTAAACCCTAATTACGCAGCCTCGCTTTTTGAAATCAGTTTTTGAAACTACTCCGAGTCAGCAAATATCACTACAGTCGAGTTTCGATAAAAGCGACCCCTCGGGGCCGGAAAGGGGTCTTATTGAACGTCATATTGAACGTAATTTTGACTAATTTCCGTTTTGCTGGAATCATTTCAAGAGATGCGTTATTGAGAGTTAACTGTACTACAGTTAACTCAAGTTCATTATTTCACAGTTGATGTAAATTGACTGTGAGATTGTTAGCTCAGGCGACTGTACTACAGTTAACTCAAGTTCATTATTTCACAGTTGATGTCAATTGACTGTGAGATTTTTAGCTCAGGCGACTTTTTTACCAACCTAAAAAAGGCAAAAAAGCTAACATAATATAGTTACACTAGCCGAACAGCGCCTATACAGGCGCCTTCATAAAAATGCACATATCTGCAATTAATTTTTTTTTGCGCGTTTTCAAATATTTTTCTTTTCCATTCACTACGAATTTTCTTCGAATCGTATGTTTTCAAGCGTCACTGTTGTTTCAATGTGTGCTGGACTCTTTTCTTAATTTATTTAGCTTCCATAGGTTTGTTTCCATGTTCTATCTCGCTGCTTGTCTCTCTGCTCAGTCAATTTCACGTTTGTTTTTATTTTTTTTATTTTTGCAATTTGAAAGTTGACGCGGGAACTCGTCAGAACGAACCTCGAAATATTTTAACCCTGTTTCGTCCCTATTCGTTGACAGGGGTTAGCCTGCCCTCCCATTGGGGAGAAGTTATTTTGTCCAATTTATTCAAATTTTTCTTCTTCAATTTCTTCCAATAACATTTCTGACCAAACAATGTTCTTTATTTTGTTACCAAATCTTTCGCTTACAGCAACTTTAATAAATTCCCAAGCTCTTGCCCTTGAAAAAGCCACATATGCCATTCCGTGAGAAAACACGGGGTAAGTTAGATCCAATCGACAAAGTCGATTGTTTGCCCTTGACTCTTGTTGATTGTCATTGAGAAGCAAGGCTTCACAGAGAATTGTTTTCGTATAATTTAAACGGAAATTTTTCACTCGATAGTTTGAACTTTGGAATCAATACGGTTTCACCAACTTTTTCGCTTGTCAAAAGTTTACACTCTAATATATTCTTGTGCATATTAACAACAGTCATCCTCGTTCCATTGCATAAGCCAGCAGCCATATTCAAATTTCTTGTTAGCATTACTGGACATCCAACAGTTAATTTGAGCTCATGAGGTGGCAATCCCGTGTCATTCAAAGAATGCGAAATTCATGCGGATATGTTTGCCATAAGGCGATTGATAGGCCGAAGCCAGTTGTTTGCCATATGGCGATTGATCGGCCGAAACCAGTTATTTGCCAGTTTTCGTCGTGGAGACGTGCTCTTCTGGTCGCTGTACAACAACCGCAGCCCGATCAGGCTATTAGCTACGGTGAGGCCTGCGCGGTCCAGGCTCGCGTACGCACATCGCTTCCTTCGCTGATACTCGAAATCATCTAAAACTAAAAAACATTTTACATACTTCAATCGAACAGAAATCAAAACAATAGGTCTATGACGACGAACAACGAAGGAAAAACAAAGGAAAATATTTTATTTGCCGACAATGAAAAGAAAATGTAAGAATTCAATAAGCCATTTATGTTCATGTCATAAGCTGAGCCACGTAAGCCATGCACTCTCCACTTAGATGCGTCCATATTTAAGCCTTATGTTCCTAAAATTTACGCAGAGAGAATTGAGAAGTAAAACATACGAACCTGTTTAAATATGCCATGCGATATCGTGTCTTCATTATTCACTTCAAAATTTGCATCTTTTGTCAAATTCGATATGCCTAAAATTTACACAGAGAGAATCGAAAAGTAAAAACCTACAAACCTGATAAAAAATATCCGATGCGATATCGTACATTGATAATCCACTTCAAAATTTACATCTTCATCCAAATGCGATATGCCTAAAATTTACGCAGAAAGAATCGAGAGTAAAAACATACGAACCTGATAAAATATCTCATGCGATATAGCTCCTTGATTATCCACTTCAAAATTTACGCCTTCACCCGAATTCGATATGCCTAAAATATACGCAGAGAGAATCGGAAAGTAAAAACATACGAACCTGATAAAATATGTCACGCGATATCGTGTCTTGAAATAAGAAATGAAAATTGACTGAGTATGAATGAACACATAATATTTTCACAGTTTAAAGAATAGCGCGAATTTGAAATAATTTATTCGCGTTTTTTTTTTTTTTTGAAAATTTACAGGGTTCAATTTCTGCCTGAATTTCGCCTTATAAAAATCAATCTTTTATATTTTTACCTATTATTTTGTAATTCGTTCGGGCTGAATTTTTATTAGCTTCTTCTACGCGAAAAACTGAGTCGATTGCAAAAAAAATTAGCCGAAATGGTTAATGCTATGTGGGTTAATTTCCGTTACGAACATTTAGCGTTACGGAGAAACCGATGAAAATACTATATGTAGATTATTTATTCACGAATTCGTATTTCCTTTAAAAAAATATTGGTGAAACAGAAAATAGTATTAATTATTTCGCCTTTTACTTTACACGTTAGTGAAAAAGATCTCTGGCAAAATTTTGTTTTATTCATTGCACTTTTCCATAAAATATCAATAATTAGTTTTAGTGGACCCTCATTTACAAATCAAGTGCAGTCAAGGCAAAACAAGCTTTTAAGGTGAGTGAAAGTAGGGCACTCATGTCGTTTAGTCCCCTCCCTTTTTTTAATATTTTTCAAAATTTTTGTTGTTGAGCAAATTAATTTTTAACTGCATTAATTTTCAACTGCATTTTTGGTTGATCTTTTAAGCAATGGACTTCCTTCGTGGCTCAATCTTTATAAGTTACTTCCTTTCGTCTATCCGAAGAATAACAATTGATTTCGAGAGTGGCTTCAGCTACTCGGTGTTCTTCCTTCTATGCGTCTGTGTGCCTGCGGTAATCAATGCGCCACAAAAGAAGATCTAATGCCAGCAATCTTTCCGTTGCGACCGCAAGAGATACTAAAACAAAAAAAAGAAAAAATCGAAAATTATTTAAAAAAGGACGAGGACTAACCACATGAGTACTATTGGAAAGTAGCAAGGAGAGTAGAAGCAAAACTAGCATCATTCTTTCAAATAATTAGAATAATTAAAAAATTTAGTCTCTTGTGCTTTTTTATATTTATTGCGTTTATATGTTAAAGCTAAGGTTTTGGTTTTTCTCTTAATGAACACAAGCACTGTGTACCACGACCAGAAAACTCAATAGAATCATAGGTTATGTGATAAGAGGTATGAAAAATATTTGACAAAACCTGGAACAGCAGTTGTATTTCCTCCCATGAACGGCTTCCCAAATGTCAATTTGAGTGCCGTTTGAGAGGTCGACAACCGGGTGCTGCAATGTGAGACTAATTTGTGCATAATTGAAAGTTAAATTACCGTATTTCCTCTAATTGCCGCCCCCCCCTCCAATTGCCGCCCCCCCCTCTAATAGCCGCCCCCCCCTAGAGGTCGATCGAAAAATAAGCGCCCCCCCCCCTCTAATTGCCGCCCCCCCCCTATTTTTTGAAACGTGTTTAACCTTTTTTTGCAAAATTTTTGGCGGTTAGTTATCAATAAGAAGATGTGTCCAAGATCATTGTTGGCTGAAGAGGTATATGTCAAGCAGGATCGAAAAATATTCACTTGAACAATAAGTCTACAACAACAAGTCTACCTCAAAAAAGGGGGGGGGCGATGGAATTTATATACGCATAGACTTTGGTCACAGGTTCGACTACCACTGGCTGCAGACCTTTTTTTTTCTCCTTTATTTACAAGTTTGGTGTCAGAATGTAGCTAAGATCATCAGCTTTCATTTAAGCTATCATACAGATAAAAAGTTTGTATAAGTTAGAGCTAAAATTTAAGAAAACATTGAACCATGTCCAATTCGATGAACTCCTCAATGGGAATATCAATTAACCAATCAATTGCGACCACTTTCAGCTTCACTGTCAGCAAATGCTGTAATTTGTAGATTTCATGCACATGACTGGCTGGTATTATATTGGACATCAGTAAAAGTTTTTGAAATATTAGCTCTAACAAATTATTACCTTCTACCCTGTATGATAGCTCAAATGAAAGCTCATAATCTTAACTACATTTCTGTATATGAACGTGTGACTGGTCGAAAAGAAACCCTCAAAACCCGTGATTATCGCAGCTATAGCCTATTTTTAGCTTACGAATAAGCTATACTAGGTGTGAAACCATGCGTTGATGGTCTTGTCGGACAGTCAAGAGCCCGAGGATGACTTTTACACGAAATTATTAATAAAATAAATGGTGTGCAGCCGGTAGTAGTCGAAACTGTGACCTACGACCTACCTATATATATGCAGTTTTCCTGCCTTTGATTTGGCTGCCCTGAACAAACAATTGGCTAAAATTTGTGCCCAAAATCATAAAAAATTTGAAAATAGGATAAAAACTTTCATTTGGAGTGGTAAATTACTTCAAATTTATGATCGAAAAATAAGCGCTCCCCTTCTAATTGCCGCCCCCCCCCTCTAATTGCCGCCCCCCCTAGAGGTCGATCGGAAAATAAGCGCCCCGGGGCGGCAATTAGAGGAAATCGGTAGTTGGATTAGCATCATCAATGTCAGAATTTCTAAATTATTTCAAGAAGTGACTTCAAAATCGATATCCATCAACTTTTTTCAAATTTTTTCCCTTTTCACCTATGTATTCATGATATTTAAGGGGAATTTTTGAAGACATTTAGAAGTTTTGATATTAATATTTGATTTAAATCTACTTTGATTTTGCACAACTTTTGTTCGCATCAAATCACCAGGGCAAGTATTCAGACCTGGACCCCAAAAAGGTACGTCGAAGATAATCCTTGATCTCTGATTCGTATTAGGCAGTGGGATCAGGATGAGGGGTGATCTCTAATCCCTGATCTGTATTCAGACTACAGATGCTTGATTCTTAAAACCTGATCCGGCTGGTCAAAATCTACTCCGGCAATATACACACCTAATCAGGCTGGATCAGGCCAGACTAGAGATGGTTGTAATTCTTTTAGACCCCGAAATCGTACCTTTTCTGCAAAAAAAAGGCTCTTTTCCTCCCCTTAATTTAAAAAACCCTTTGTTATCAGTAATTTTTTTATTTTTATTTTATTTCAATTTATCTTATAGCTCTGAATCTGACCTTTTTCAGCAAGCTATTAAGTGACTTAGTGAGATTTCGAAAAGTTGGAAAAAAGGCTTTTTGAACAGAAAATATATCTTTGACGATTTTGTCCATTCAAAGATTTTTTCCTTCAATTTTTGGAGGAAATGGCCAGTTAATAGCTTGTTAGAAAGCTGAGATCCAGAGCTATAAAAAAGGTTATAAAAACTGAAATTTTATCAGAAGATTACTGACAACTAGGTTTTTTTCTAATTTTGGGCAGAAAAGAGCCTTTTGAGGCAGAAATGGGGTCAATTCCGAGGTCTAAAAGTATTTCGACCATTAGAGATTGATCAGGGGTAGATCAGGTCGGATCAGGTATGCTCTGGCCGGATCAGGCCAACCATGGTATTAAAAACAATTCCAGGCTGGCTCCGCACAGACCGTCGACCAAAAGAACAACCGGTCAACAAATTTTATCTGGCATTGAGTCAAGTGTGCAGATAGAGGATATCGATGAACAAGAGCATTGGGAACCATGCAGAGTGCTAGGAGATGCGGAGATAGCTGAGAGAAGACAACAACGTCCCTCTTCTGCCATTATGTCTGCCAGAAATTTTACGACCATAGAAGTGCCTGATCTCACTGACCAGACCTGAAAATGTTTGTAGACCACAAATTTTCTTTAAGTTTGAACTTATGTGCATTGTTTTTTCTTTATGTAAAAAAAATCTTAAATTTCAAAGTGTGTTTTGATAATGTAATTTATATTTCAAATAGCATGATCTAAATAGTAAGAAATATTTTTTTCTGGGCATAAGACTTTTTACAGTAAAAAATTTTAGACTGGCCGGCTCATTAGAGATATTATTGAGGGCTTGTTTATTCAATTTACATTAACGATGCGTATCACACATACATAGAGAACCATTGATCGTTGAAGATTCTTAATTGACTTGCTTTTTTTACCACTTGATTGGAGACTTGGCTGATGATAGAGACGACTGGTTGAGCAGCTGACCCTTGGGCTGGATAGATGACTAGGACGGAAATGGCGAACTCAGCTGCTTCTCTTCTTCTTTTTGTGGAGCAAAGACGACACCATGCAGTTTGCGCTGAAGGCAGTTTTCGCCTCAACTGCCCCAGGGTGCGGCTCTTGGTCTTGAACTCAGAAGAATGTGGATCTCATGAGAAGACATACGACAGAGATCTGAAAAGTTACCAAGTTAATATCTGAGCCTAAGTCTGGATGTGCCCATTCGGTTTGCCCTTATTCTATGTGAAACCGATATTACCGGGTCTTTTCGGATGATCCGCCTGGATGTCACCGTAGTCTTTTGAGTAAGACACAAATTCTTTGGTGCGGTCAAATTTAAAACCTAACTCACTACCAGTTTTTCACAGCATGAGGTTAAGTAACAGTGAAAGCGTGTAAAAAAAACATGTATGTAGTTTTCAAGCAAAGATTTGGCGCGAATTTGAATGAGGGTTTTGTGTGTTTTGAAATAAATTATTAAGCAAGTCATGTTTTATATAACTTTTGGTTTGCAGGGTGGTTTTGTCCAAATTACCCTAACAACTAACATAGTTGAACTCTATATGAAAATCAATCCCATCCTTCATCATTGGTTCTTTCTGGGTTGTGTTTAGCCCGGAACAGGCCAGTGTAGGTTTGCGAAAGCTGGAACGTGTTTTTTTCGCTGTTTCAATAACCCAGACTGCACCTAAGCACAATCTCGATGAAACTTACGAGGAATAAGACCAAAGTAGGAGCAATTATCACATAGGGCCTAGATTTTGTCTTTTAATGATAACAAAAGTTATGTAGAGTGTCTGTGAGTTGTCTTTTTCTCGACTAAAATATATGTTGAAAGTGCAAAATATAAAAACATTTTTCAAACTGTCTAAAGTGCAACCATATAACACGCTTATCAAACATAAAATAAGCCAAAACTTAATCTCTTAAAAGTTTAAAAAACAAACTATTGTCTTAGTCAAAGGCAATGAATAGAATACAAAGACGCTTTCTTTCGATACTCGGAAAATGAATTCAAACAATAGTTGTTGTTTTGGCGCACTGGATATTTTTGCTAAATACGACAATATGTGATTTTTGATTATTACTTTTATTTTGAAATTTTTTAGTTTACTTTGTTAAGAATTCATATTTTTTGTTATTGTTTTTGTACCTAATTTTTACCTGTTATTAGAATATTTCTGCGCAGATGCAAAACCTGAGAATATTGCTTTTTATGGAAATGTATTAAAATGCGCATTTCCGGTTCTTCGACTATGCATATTGTTTTTATGAATATGCCTATTTCTCGGCTTCTGTGTGCCCTGATTTTGAACCATTGATTTTTGACTTGAAATGCTGATTTTTGCTAAAAACCAATAAAATCCGAAATCGCTATTTTTGAGTAATATAACTGATTTTCGATCCCAAATGCTGATTTTCTGGGTTTCCGACTAACACGCAAATGTTGATTGAAAACTGAATTTTGACTTCATAATAACAATTTTTATCTCCTCGTCTCATTCAAAACGTTTTCGTTTGGAGTCTGGCTGCATTATCCACTGAGAATCGGAATAAATACTTCAAATTGTGAAAGAGGGATGCAACTGCTGTTGGGAAAAAACAGTTTAACAGTTTAAACTGTGGTAGAAAAAGTGGCTCCCGTGGAGATGAAAAATCTTCGACAATATCTTTAATAAACACAGATTTTTTCAACTTGGCCCTTTTGGTTTTTTGTAATTTTTAGGCTTGTTAATGTTAAGACGCAAAAACACACAAAAAATCAACAGGCGCGCCAAGTTGAAAAATCGAGATAGTCAAAACTATTAGGTTGATCCAAAAGTTGTGAGACCAACCGCGTAAACTTTTTTTCGAAATTTTCTTTTCGTTCAAAAGACTTAGAGTTTATTTGTTTACACATTTTAATCATTTTTTCAGACAACAAAAATTTTTTTGGTATAAAAATGTTGAAAAAAATTTCACCTTGGTCCTCCAAGCTGATTAAAAATAAATGAAAAAAATCAGCCTGGGACCAAGGTAAAAAAATTATTCAACATTTTATACCAAAAAAATTTCATTTGTCTAAAAATCATTAAAATGTGTAAATGAATAAGTTCTAAGTCTTTCAAATGAAAAAAAATTCACGCAGTTAGTCTCACAACTTTTGGATCAACCTAATAGATAGACCTAAGTCAATCAGCTCAGTCAAATCACCAAAGCATTTTTTTGAAAATTTTTCACTGCACTACTTTTTCACCTAAAGTCTCAGAAAAAAATTTGTAGTCATGTTTATACAAGAAATTGATGGTATAAAATTTTAAAAAAAATTGCTTCGTCCTCAAAGCTGATTTGGCTGGAAGGGGAGAGATCAATTTAGCCAAGTTTTCCGTTAGACCATCTCAAAAATTAGGAAAACCATTGTGTCCGTAATAAACACACACCCTTATCTTATAAGAGTCTTAAAATAGAACCGAATTTTTTTGTTACCTTCACTGCTTTTTTTCTAAGCTACTTTGTGTACATACTGCAAAACTATACCAGTAAATTTAAGTGTTTCAAAAATGGCAACTTTTTTTTCTTATTAGGCTATAGACATTTTTCGTTTAGTCGAAATTAAAAGAATGCTTTTTTGGCCAGCCAAAAAATTCATCCATTCAACTTTGCCGGAATTTCTCTTCAGAATAAGATTGAACCAGAACTTTTTTGTCTTATTGGCCCAACTTGGCTGTCTTCTATACTACTGCTTTTTTGTTTGTGGTTGTTGCGAGAGCACTCATCTCCTCTTCATTTACCTAAATTAACCCAATTGTGCCTTTCACCAAAAACGTATTTTTTGTCACTTGGGAGTGCAAAGCCTATTTTGGTGCTGCTGTTTCTTTTTTTAAAGTACTCTTAGGTGAAAAAATTGTTGCGAGTTCACAAAATGTCAGATATCAATTTCATAGAATTACATATTTTTGTTAAAAGTCTTGTTATTTAGGGAGTATTTTCAGTGAAAGTGGAAATTGGAAATCATACCTTTAAATTTAATTTCAGGCTCTCCACATGTGGTTGAGCATAAGCAACAATTAGAAGTGATTTTTTTCTTAGAATTCACTTTTCATTTGACTCTTTCATAATAGCAGTATTAGTAATTTTAAGTATAGAATTAAAACTTTTTAATTTTAATGTTTTACTAAGTTTCGCTTGCGAAAGTCTTATTATAAACAATTCGATATTTAGAGATCTCTTATCAAACATATTTATCGAAAGGGACGTTTTGTATTTGGCATTCAATATGTCTGAAAATTCAATCGTTAAACCATAAATAAGATCCGAAACCAGTGGAACTTGATATCGTATTTTATCTTGAAGAACTTTGACTTTATATCGTATCATTTCAACCGTCTAAGAATCTTGAAATGGTCGGTAATTATATTCACTTAACTGTGGAATGGTTATCTAGAATTACTGTAAAATAACCATAGTTAACTATGTATTAATTATCTAGAACTCGCTATAAGACAATCAGAGTTGACTATGGAGTAGTTATCTAGAATTTAATGTGAAATAATTAAAGTTCGGTACGTGACAAAATTTGCTCGCGCCAAAATTTGCTCGGACCGAAATTTGCTCGCGGCCAAAATTTGCTCGCGCCAAAATTTGCTCGCGGTCAAAATTTGCTCGCGGCCAAAATTTGCTCGCGCCAAAATTTGCTCGGACCAAAATTTGCTCGGCCATAATTTGCTCGGACAATATTTGCTCGGCCATAATTTGCTATGGTAGGTCTTTACTTAATGTTCCAGATCTAACCTCGAGAGACGAAATACATTCTTAATCGTCTAGATTAAGCCTTAATGATCCCAAACCATCTTCAATGATCTAGAAACTAGTGAGTTGACTAGGGTTTGCAGGCGCCTATCGGCGCCTATGCCGTCCGGGAATATTAGTGCTTCAGGCACTATTCCTGTGGTTCGGGAACATTAGTGGTTCATGTATATTAGCAGCTCGGGCAGATTAATCGTTCGAGTACATTAATGGTTAGGGTAGATCATCCACCCTACCTGTGAACCCACCTACTCTACCTCGCCTATCCTTGCCTACCCTTGCTTATCGTCCCCTATTTTCGCTTACCTCGCCTATCCTCGCCTACCTCGCCAACCCTCACCTATTTCGCCTACTATAACGTACACCTGACCTGAACTCCAGGGTGTACGTTATATCAAAGTTTGACTGTAGAGATTCCACCTGAACACTTAAATTTCCTATCTGGCTACCTAGCCACCCTAACTGGACATTTACCTACCCTACCTGGCAGAAAAAGCATTGCCAGAAAAGTGGACTTCAACACAAAAATCCACCTTAAATTCAGGCTAAAATCCACCATCACCAATTTGGATGGCAAAGAATTTTTTTTAGAAGTCATTTTGATTATACGTGTTTGTGCTTAAAAGAAAGCCAAGACTTGGTGTACTTGAGGGTTCCGCAAAAATATCTGATATTAGTTCGCAAAGATGGCAGAAAATTAGACTCAAACAAAAAAATGTGCCGAAAAACCCCCCGTTTTGGGCCGTCCATAGTGGTGTTTTTAAATCACATAATGGTAATAATTAACTATCATACATAATTTTGCCAAGACGAACAGGTGGACTAATTATCTGGTGGTAAAAAGAGAGCACAGTTGAATTTCCTAAAATGAACTACAACAACCGTTTTTATTCATACATCTGAGACAAATAACGAAAAACTGAGAGGTTTTAACAATTTTTTCAACACATCAATGATCCTTCTTGTTGAACTTCTTGCTCCATGAAGCTCCACCAGGGCGAGAATCCTCTTGTCTGCTTCTTGGCATTACCTTCTTTCTTAGATGCTTGCTGACCACGGATACACTGCTCATAAGTATGATCGCTCCGGCTCCATTCACAGTTTTCTTCTTAGCTAAGACTGCGTAGACCTATATAAAAAGTAAGCCAATTTGAGATATATGAAAGGAGAAGTGATGGAGAAAGTCCCGTCCAGATGATTATTGGCTATTTCGACAGCCCAGTCAAGGCTCGAAGCACGCCTGAAGATCATCACCCTGTAATGAACAAAAAATAGTGAATCACGCAAGACGTCACAAGTCTGATTACCTATCAGGATTAAGCATATCTCTCCTGAGCCAGCCAAGAGAAACAGCTCAGTCTTGGCATCATCGTAGCATTTGAACTCATGCAGAAAGTACACGTCTGCACTCAGTTTGCTTGAACCAATGGAATTTGTTGCTTGACTCGTCTCTCTTCTGACTTGTTTTCTGAGAGCACTTTGCTTAGATTCGCTGCAACCATCGTCTAAAGTTCTTGAGCTGTTACGTGAAGATCTATATGGCGTCTAAAACCAATCAGCTAGTATTCCTTAAAACAACAACAGTAAACTCTAAAATCATACATCTTGTGTTTCGAGTTATATGTTAATTGTGCAGCACCATTTAGGCTGATGCTAGACCATGTCAGACAGATCTAGACCATTAAAGGTAAATCTGGAACACTGAGAAAAAAATTTAAACCCGAGCAAATTATGGATGAGCAAATTTTGTCCGAGCAATTATGGCCGAGCAAATTTTGGTCCGAGCAAATTTTGGCGCGAGCAAATTTTGGCCGCGAGCAAATTTTGACCGCGAGCAAATTTTGGCGCGAGCAAATTTTGGCCGCGAGCAAATTTCGGTCCGAGCAAATTTTGGCGCGAGCAAATTTTGTCCGTGTCCGATTAAAGTTAACTGTGGAATAGTTATCTAGATTTTACTGTGAATAATTAAACTTAACTGTTTAATGGTTATCTAGAATTTACTGTATTATAACCATAGTCGACTGTAATATATCTATAGATTTGATGCATCTTTGATGCACTCTAGATAAGAAGCAACTAGATCCTTATTATTCGACAAGTATTGTTAAGTATTGTATTGGTTTCATACTTTTATTGAGCTGTTTCAAGGCTGTGAAAGAGTAAAGCCTTAGAACTATGTTTTTAATAACACTTTTGGACAGGTAAAGCTATAAAATTTTTTAGGTAATTAATTAGGTAATTTTACTGTAATGGCTGTATTCTGTAACTGTAAATACACTATTGTAATGAAGATCACACATATTATTAATCTGCGAATAACAACTATATAACTAATATAACTAATGTCCGTCGTCATCAAATAATTTACAGTGTATACTATGCTAACTTATCAGACTATACTAACTTATCCTAGATCAGTATTAAGTTTTTATTTTGAGTTTTCGTAATTCTTATGATTTGGTGAACTTCCGAGCCCTTTTTTGACTAGCTGCTTTTTCGCTTTTTTCGTGGATTATTTCACTAATGAGCTTAAATTTGTAAATCCACGTGAACATAATTCTAATTGAAATATTCCCTCTTTGGGATATTTTTTTCTACATGCACTCCCAACACTACAATGTGTAAACTTTTTCTTCTCAGCACCTCCAGTACCTACCTAGTCCCACCCCTTGCTGTCCAACTCATTACATTTAAAAATATAATGAAAAGGGGGACACGGCTTAGGAGTAGAGGAGGCACTGAAAACAAAGAAGAGATGTGGTGTGTCCCTCTCAAGTCCAAAAGTCGCCATCTGACAATACAACAATTTTGGTGGGTGAGAGAGCTGGATATAAAAATTGTCCCACACACTGCTTTGCCTTCTTCCCTTCTGTGGTCATTCCTATAAAAAAGTTGACTGCTTTCAAGCTTTTAACTTCACTAATAATTACTTCAATTTGCGCCTCTTTTATACATATAGCGTGTGTAAAACACCTTTTTAGTAAAAAATTTAGTTGAGTTCAGGTGTTAAGTTAGTTTACATAGTTGGAATGTCTATAATTATTTTGATTTTTGATAGCTCGAGGAATTTTTCGAGATTTTTCGAGAGATTCGAGTCAAAATCAGAAAAAAATTTGAGAATTTATTGTTACTGCAAGTTTAGCACAACTTTTTTTTATTTGGGATTCCAAATCTTTCTTGAAATTTTCAGTTCAAATCTTTTTTTGAGCTCTAAAAAGGAATAAGAATCGGATCAAATAGCACTTTTGCTAAAATAATTTAAGCTTCTTTCTATGAATTTTTACACATTTTAAAAAATGTCCTTTTTCTATTTTCCTGCTAAAATAATTTGTTTTAAATCCATCGGCTCTTAGCATAGTATATAAATAACTGCGTCCCCTTTTAGCAGAAAAGAAGCGAGTAGGTGTGAATGGACTGCTACTGCGTAATAGAGCCATATCATCGTTAGTGCCTCTTATTTTGACTGCGCTGCTGCTGCTAAGCATCCCCAATCTCGACATTTATTTTTAATTTCAAAACTAACTAAAAACAGTTGGCTGCACATTTTCTCCGAATTCAATTACAACAGCGGTTTTCGATTGTTGACATCTTATTTACTGTAGTGCCACCAATACTAAATCGCCATTAATTCACCAGTGTCCTTGAGTATCTTCTAATTAAATTTTCAGGTTTGTACCTAACCGGCTTGCTAAATAAACAGCCGGATATTACCAGTACTCATTTTTGCCTTTAAATCGGTAAAATTCAACCAGCAACCAGTAATTTACTCCTATTTCACTATATTAGCCAGCCCTTAATTATCTGTTGGATGTCTCACATTTATTACAACATATCTATTATGGTCGACGACCAGATGACTTGAAATGCCGCTGCTAATAATGGTTGATGTATTATTATAATTATTACAGTGCCAGTGCTACTTAATGCATATTTCCCACATCAATTGAGTAAAATGTCTTGTCCAATGGCAAAATAAAGTCGGTGTGCCAACTTTTGTATCAAACGGAGCCATAAACCACTAGGCTACTGCTGACGCACCGTCAAAATGAATCAAGCAGCGCCGTATCCTGCTATTCCCCACGAGTATATAGTTGTACTGGTCTACACATTGTTAGCTATAACTGGTCTATTTGGAAATATATGGGTCATGATGACTGGTATGTTTACTATTCAACAATTTCGCAGCTATTTTTTGATTTCCAGTGATTAGTCAATTAGGATGTAGATTTGGTAGGTACGGCAACAGAAACAGAGGCTCAGTCTCGGGTGTTCAACATTCAGCTTGTATATATTTGCTGCTGCTTTCAATCGTCGATCTGATTTCTTTTGTGCTGTGCCATTGCTGGCTGCTGATATTGTGGCCAATAGATGGCCTTTTGGCATAGGGTTGTGTAAATTGCTGTGGTCTTGTGAGGGGGCCAACAAAAGCCTGAGTCCATTGATTTTGACAGGTATGATAGATTGACCAGAAGTAAAAATTTGTTTTGCTTTAGTGGAGAAACCATTCCAATTTTTGAAACGGTCCCCTTGTTGATTTTTTTTGAAAAAAATCTTGGTCCCACCTTCTTCATTATGGTTACAGTGATTAGGATGACTTTTAAGGAAAACAACAAGAGGACCGAAACGGAAATGGGGACGGATTCTTCACTAGAATCATTGACTAGAAATTACAATTTCGAGAAAATTTTGAAAATTAAAGATTAAAAAATGCAGAGTTTCTGCTATTCTATAGGGGTCTTTGTAAAAAAAAATTGCTTGCTCCCCTGTCGTTGTTTTTATGCATTTAAAAAAAAATTGAATTTGTGTTTATGTTGTTTTCATTTGCTCTCATTTCTTTTAGTCTATGATCTTATTCGAAAATAATTAAAAACAGCGAAAAAAGCAAAAAAGTCGCCCTAAAAGCGCTTTTTATTTTGCCGGGACTTCTATAAAGTAATATCGTATGATTTTTAAACAGAGAAATTGTAATTTTGACCAAATGAGATAGCATAAAAAAATTATTTCAGCCCTATCAGTGGACAGGTACATAGCTGTGTGTCGCCCCTCGTTTGTCTGGCTCCGACAAACTTCTTTCGCCTTACTGGTCATAGCTGTGTGCATTTTCATCAGCTCTTTATTTATCCTGCCAGTGAGCTTCAAAGCTACTATCGGTATTATGGAAGATTCTAACAAAGAGGAACACCTAAAGTGTATTTGGGCATGAGCAGAACGTACGACGTGCTCCACATTCTGATCTGCTATGTTCTGCCACTAAGCCTGATTTGCTCGGTGTATGTAGCTATTTTGAGAAGGCTGTATCAGCACACCAGAATTTCTACTGTGGGCAGAAGGACTAGTATTTCGTTAAGCAGAGTGGTCAAGTGCTCTGTTTTGGTGGTTGCGTTTTACTTCATCTGCTGGACCCCTTACATCTGGATGTTTAGGATAGGCGCTATTTTTTCTAGTGGTAAGCATTTTTTAAAAATAGAAAAAAATTTGCGCCATTTTCTAGCTTTTGTTTATAAATTTGGAAGTTTGTGAAACTTTTATATATTAATAGCTCCAAATACTCACCACCGTTACAACCAGAGGCTTAGCCAAAAATTTCTGACGGGGCAGGAGGCGGTGTTGCACCAGAATTCTTTTTGCTCATTTTACTTACATCGTTTGAAAAATAATCTGACGGGGGCATCAGTTGGTGAAAAAATGAGAAGGGGGGGTCTGTGTACTTTACTGTTTTCGCAACATTTTCTAAAACTCAAATTGAATCTTTGTTGACTTTTCAAACTCGTTTTTTCTGCAAAATAATTGAATAAAACATGTTCTTTCCCAGGACATTTCTTTTACTGGTCATTGAATAGTAGTGAGAATGAATGAAAAGTTAAATTTAGCCGGAAATGAAGAATACTAATTCAATAAGGGAAAGTTAGTGCCAGCCAACACATTGAAAAGTCATGCAACTGTCTCTAGTTAAAGCTATAAATTACTTTTTTATTTCAAGGATCATGAAACAGTTGAACATGTTCTTTTCTTCTTTTATTCTCTCATAGCACTCAAAGAAACGTTTCCTTGCTTTTTGCAAACCGCCCGTAATTTAATTTCTTGCAAAGGACTGTGAAAGGCTGTTGATTTTAACCTTTTTCTCAAAAAAAACAAATTTAGCTTCGTGAAAGGATCATCTCTTGTCTGTGCGAGGAAATATCAATTTTTTTTAATGAAATAGCCTAAAAAAATTTCTATATTTTTATCAAAACTTTAGCAGCCGACTTTATTAACTTCACAGTTTTAGATGCGCGTCTAAGATAAACTCAAATTATAAAGGCAAAAAAGTCGATGTGATCCTCGAATTGTTATATCATGCAGAAAAAAATGGCCCACCGAATAAAAAATGCCGCATTCTGTCTGATAGACGAACTCCCCATCCTAAATTCAAAATCGTGTTTTTGACATTGTGTTTTTGACGCACTTTTCGAAAACTTATATCAACCTATTTTTTTTCAATTTGTAGCTTATCTCACTGGCTACAAATTGAGGTATAATTTGACTAAGAAAAGTTTTAAAAAGTGGGTCGAAAACGCAATGCGACAAACACGATTTTGAACGCAGGGGAAGCGTTTATTAGAGAGAACACGAGAGTCATTTTAAATTTGCGTCACAATTTTGTTTAGATTTTATATCTGAAAACTTGGATTGATTCTTCATGCGCATTTAAGAATGACCACTTTGCATATTACACTACCGCCTTCATTTTTAATTAATGAAAGTACTGAATCAGGTAAAATAAACTATGAACAAGGTTTTGAATTTCAAAGCAAACTTGTTTGGCTTGGCCAAAAAAAATTACCTGATTCGCGCTATTCATTAAGTAATTAATGCACAGGATCTTTTTATTGACCAAATATTTTGACCACTTTTTATCGCTTTTGTATTTAATATTTTACAAAAAGATGCTCATTTCAAGTTGGTATGGGGTTTATTATACACCTGCTGTTTAGTTAAGCAATATTATTGGGCTAATTTTTAATTATACACTCATCCCGCTGAATTTCGGTACACAATTCGTTATTTCTCTGTCTCTCAATTGTTTTTTCTAATTTGTTTGTTTTATATGCTTTAAAAAGGATTTTCATAAAAAAGCTCGAGGACTAAGGAAAATTTAGGAGGTGTGCAGCAAACATAGAGAGCTTGAGCTTATTGTTGATCAATAACAAGGTATAAGCTATGAGTTATTACGAGGGCGTTCATATTTTACACTTATTCGCCAGAAAATAAAAATCTTTAAAATCGGCAAAGAGCCGTTTCGCATTCGATGCATTCACATGTGACTAAATTCGCATTTGCAAAATTCGCATTTCTGATCAATTTGACTATAATGCGAATTAATCGAATGCAAATATCAAATGCAAAACAGTCTGTTCCCAAATAATCTTATATTTAAAAATTGAAAAAAAACTCAGACTACGTATTATTATGAACGCGCAAAAATAAAAGCTATGCTTTAATGCGTTAATTCTGCGAGAATGCATTATCTTGATCGCATTAATTTTTTCATAAGTCATAATTCCAAAAAATGTCTATAAAGCTTGAGAACACATCATTTGCAACCTGTGAAAAGTAGTAATAAGAGGAGTGTAATCTGATAGTCAACTTCAGTCGACTGTATATTGTTTTTTGCAGGAATTAGTTGAAAGTAACTTTTAGACTAAAAATTTGTTCTCCTCCTAACACATTGTTGGGTATATCTTTTTACACGGCTGCAGCAAAATTAATTATTTAGTCTGGTCACCCATCTCTCTCTCCTTCCCTTTATGTGTGTGTCCACTCTTGCGAGAGCAACAAACTTTGTCATTTACAGCTTGGCACAACAAAAACATGTGGGGATGTTATTATTAGGTTGTTTACCAAAACATTCTGGGGCTTAGTCAAGACACAAAAAATGTTGATACTAATTTTTTATTAATCAAAAATGCGGGTTAATCCCCAAGGCCGCAAATCTTCATGATAATAGAAAAAAGAAGAAAAGAAAGAAAAACGAAGGCCAGCAAAGCATACAATGAGTTATTGAAAATTTTAATATTTTTCAGTGACCGACTCCTTACCGTCAAACAGCCAGTCTCACAATGACTTAGTGATTTCCAACACACCCAGCACTACCGCCAATCCTGCAGTTTTGTACTATCCGACAATCTCACTTCCATCTACCACCACATCCAAATGGCAATGACAACAACCAATAGCACACAGCCAATGGCATCACACAAAATCTATCTTCTAGCGATTTGTCTATACTTTCAATGTTATTGACAAGTAATAAGAAAAGGGGTGATATGGTCTTAACAGAAGACTCTATTTTATTAGATGCTGGAGCATCACATCCAGAAGAGTATAAGCAAGCGCCTCCTAATATTTTGTTGATGTATTTGCTACATGCCTTGCCTTACACTCAGTCTGCTTTCAACTGGCTCTTTTACGCTTTTTTGAATAGGAATCTGAGGCAATCTAATAGATGTCCAGGAATGAGTACGAGGTCGATCCAAGTAACAAGCACGCCAGCTGAAGGTAATGGACATACGACAACAACTTCTAATGGCAACGGAACAAACGGAGCTCCTATATGGAGAAACTTACAGTACATGGGCAGCTACTTGAAAAGTGCTAGCATCGATACCGGCCAGAGTGTGATAAAAAGATCTCCGTTCAGGTCCAGGTCCAGGATCAGATCTAGGTAAGCACTATTTCGAGAAAATAAGACAAATGTCTAAAAATGCCTTTTGGAAAATTTTTTTAGTACAATTGAACCTCGCTATAGTGGCACCCCCAAAAGTTCGTTTCCGCCTAGGGTCCGACACTTTCTTAACCTAATTTTCAAAGTCTTTTATCCATTCTGTTCTGAAAGTCTGGCCCTAAATATCGTAAGGATTCCGTTTATGCTGATCCTTTTTGAAAAGAAAATAAATTCAGGGTTGAAAAAGTAAAACCTCGATATAGTGGCACCCTTTTTCAAAGCGGGTTTTTTAAAAAAGGGATGCCACTATATCGAGGTTTTACTTTTTTAACCATAAATTTGTTTCTTTTTCAAAAAAACGATCGGTAAAAAAGAACAGACTGTCAGAACAAATGGATGAAAGACTTTGAAAATTAGGTTGAAAAAAGTGTCGCACCTTGGGCGGGAATGAACTTTTGGGGTGCCACTATAGGAAGGTTCAACTGTACTGGGTTTTAGGGTAACCTAAAATCAACTGTGAAATTGTTGGATATAATTAACTCTTGAATAGTTAATTTAAGTAAACTATAGTTGAATGTGAAATATTAATTAAAGCTAACTAAAAATAACTATAAAATAGTTAACTGAAGTTAATTGTGAAATAGTTAATTAGAGATGGCCGTATTTAGGTTGTCTAAAAAAATCAATTTTGTCACTCTTCTACTACTGGATTAAAAATATAAGACCAAGATGTAAATTGTAAGAATTTAGAAGCACCACCTGCCTCGAGACGTCTTCCTCTTACAACCATAATGGAGATCCGACAATAATATCCTTGATTGATCCCTCTCCAACTGCTGCAAACGGATTATTAGCAGCTCCTAACTCAGAAAACCACTTTTTTACTTCTTTTTCACTGAACACCATTTCCAAACCTGTATTAAATGGACGTGAAAAAAGAATAGGTTCCATTAGACGGCTAGTTTCTCAGAGTTTGAGCAGGCCGAGCTGGCCAAATGGTTTGACTAGTCAAAACCACTACAATGCACCACCAACAGAAGTAATAGATAAGCAACCACCTACAGTTTGCCTATTATTAACTCCGGCAGACATCTGCCATAGTCCCCAACCTCAACACCTTCATCTTTCACCTCACTAGGCTTGGGCTTTGAGCCAATAGCAGAAGATGATTGTCAAGATGTCGAAGATCTTCTTGACCCACCTCTGATTACTACTCTCAGCATGAGTAGTAAAGACATTGTAGTCAATGGAACTGGTCAATTGACATTGCTTGATCTGGAATCCATAAAACAACTTGCTCCCCAGATAATAAGTCTGAAGCCGAAAATTCTGAAGTCGAGTGGTTGTAGTTTTTCCAGAGAATTGTTTTTTGATTGGTACTTTTTCACTCAGGAAAAGGCGAAATCCGATAATTTTGTGTTAAAATATTGAATTTTATATTTTCGTAAACGAGTGATGAGACAAGTTTTAAGCGATTTCTGAAAAAAAAGTACTGATAAATTGTTATTGTGCATAAATGTTCTGTTGTATAAATATGTTCATTTTCGAACCATTGTTACTATTAAATTATTGATTGTTGGTGAATAAAAGAAAAACGAGAAAATAAATTTCGTCTTCTTTATTGCCTAAAATTGGAATTTGAGGGAGGACATTGTTTTCCTCTATAACTTCCTGTTTTGAAAGTGGAGTGACCATTGGTTGTATTATATTGGCCTAAATTAGCTTAAATTTTAATTGATTTGGAGAGAAGAACAAAAACTATTAACTTCTTTTGAGAGCCTTCCGTTGAAGACCTTAAAAATGCTCTGTGTAAACGAAAATAACAAAACATTGCGTATTAAATTATTTGACATAAATGGCTTGTAGTTTGCAAACAAAACAAAGATATCCTCCAACTTTATAGACTTTATAAACACGGCTCAAAACCCATAACTTCAAAAGTTTTAAAATTTTCTGATTTTAGGGGTTCGAAACAAGGCGACATGTCCGATTACTAAGGAAAGTGAGCTACGAAAAGAGATGGAGAATTGAAAAAAATGTCATTCGTTTTTTTTGAGAGACGGCTAATCCAGAAAATCGTAATTATCTTATCATAATTTAAAAGATAAAATGGGCAGTACAAGGCTTTTATTGAAAGCTATAACTAAGTACCACATACAATCAATTCTTTTTCACGCCCGTAACTTGTTCAAACAGCTTTTCTAAATAGTTCCAGTACTTATACCGATAATTTTGACAAAATTTTGTGAAAAAAAACAACAAAGGTGACAAAGGCAAAAAAAATTGTCCTATTGTCGTATAGGGCCCATTTTTACTCAGTTTATCAGAAAATTTGGCGCTACCAGAGTATACCCCCACCCCTCCCCCCAAATGAAATTTTTTTAAAGTGTTTCCAAACACCCTCTATCGACCTAAAATTGCCTCAGAAACTCGAAAAAGGCATTTTTTTTTGTGTTCTAGTCAATAAAAAATTGAGTTTTGGGACCACCCAAAACCACCAACCAAAAATAGTCTCTAAATGCATTTTTGTTCAAGAGTCTTCTCGGAATTATGTCTAAGGTAAGTATTCAATTTTAAGGCTTTTTGTATGAGCCAAACGACATTGCTGATTATTTTCACTCCAGCTGCTTGCGCGGCATCAAAACTTGAGCCTGTATTCAAACGATAAAATGGAGCAAGAACAACTAAATGAAGTAATACAGTTAGTCAAAGAGGTTAGTTGTTTCGTTGGCACTGGGAAAATTCCGTTTGGACGATCCCGCAGCGGATAGTTCCGTGGATGATTATTCCACGGAATTTTGATTTTAGAGGTCCCTGCTGACACGGTAAGTACGACCAAACCGTGGCCTATTGGAAAATATTTTATACCAAAGATAGCTCTAGTAATGCTGATCACGGAACCGCTCGCAGAATCTGCTATGAAGCCATCTACGCCGAGACATAGAATTTTAAAAATCGTGAAACTTGGCACCTAGAATATGTTGTTGACTATCATCACATTATAAAACTCCATGTAGAAACACTATCGGTCCCATGTTCAAAATATCGAAGGTCGGAGTCTCCACCCCGCTGTCCACCCCGAAAAATATGCATTGGTCCCCCTGTTTATTTTTTCAGTGTTTTTTTTTTATCAAAATTTTGACTCTACTTGAATATACCCCCCCCCCCAAATCAACTTTTTTAAAAAGTGTTTCCAAACACCTTATATTGACCTAAAATGGCCTCAGAAGTTCAAAAAAGACATTATTTTTAAGTTCTGGTCAATAAAAATCGAGTTTTGGGCGCTTTCATATTTTTACTTTTTACCTGTTTTATCCTGTTTTGGTCACTGGAGCTGTGTAAAAAGAGCTCTAAATGCATTTTTGTTCAAGAGTCTTGTTCGGAATTATGTCTAAGGCAAGTGAGTGCGCGCATCTTTGACCTACGCGCACCAAAGACGCAAATCAGTCGAAAGTGACTCTGCATGCATAAAAATGTATGCATACCAGAGTTTATTTATGCGGTAGGCCCCAGTCAACAAAACTATGTTCAACATCTTCCTTTTTGTTAGAAATTGGCACCTTTTCGGTCCATTTCCACCCAAATATAGACCTAAATCAACTCCAAGCCCCAAGCCCCCTGCGCCCCGAAGAGGGCGCAGGGGCTTGGTTGGTTAGAGATGCGCGCACGCACTCACCTTAGACATGATTCTGAGAAGTACACTTGATCATAAAATGCATATAGAGTTTATTTTTGCCGTAAATTTTTAATGCTCTTCTGGTCCTTTTATGGCAAAATAATTTTCATAAAAATGGTTTTTAGACACTCTCAAAAAAGATTTTGGAGAGTGGGGGGGGGGGGTATTTGACAGTAGCGTACGTTTTTCTCTCTAGTATTCCTGTAATTTTTTTCCTAAAATCTTTTCTGAGTTTTTATGCCATTGTATAGCCCCGGATCTCAGCTTTTTAACAAGCTATTAACTGACTTCGTAAAATACTAAGAAGTGGAAAAAAAGTCATTTTACAAATCTGATGACTTGTTACAAAGCTGAGATTCAAGGCTACATCTCGGTAAAAAATTATAAAAAATGTGGAAACTTTGTAAGATAAAAACATGTTTTACGGTTTGGCGCGGTAAAACAATTTGAGTCTTTATTCTAATATGTCAACTACATGTCGAATTATTTTCAAATCATCCTATAGGGGGTCGAGTCATTTGAGAATTTCAGGCTTTTGAAAACTGTGAACCTATTGAAATAAATACAGTCTGTCTTGTTAATCATGGTGATTATCACCAGGAGGGGTCAAACCTGCAACTTGTTTCGGGCCAACACACACTAAAGCTGATGCACAGCGCCATGCATTTAACAAATTTCTAGTCACACAAGTTGCCCGCTCTTTTTAGCAGATTGGAAAGGTTTTAGCTCATAGTTCTTGCTTCTATTTAATGGTTTAATATAAAAAATTGAATGTTCACGAAATACCGCGAATTTTCGGCTGGACCACGGGATTTATAAAAACCGGTGCTGTGAAATTCGCAGCAAGACAATCTTAGTGCTTGCAAGCATTTGCTGACTAGTCAAACGCTCTATCGAAAACAATTATTTTAGAATTTCAATGAAGCAACTTCTGCATGCTCTTACAAACTTTATCTTGAGACCCATGATGATGAATGGAATAATAAAGCTTCAGAAAAGCTTGAGAATAGACGAACCTCAGAATATTTAAAAATATGTAAATGGAGAAACGGAATAGATATTGATAGACGTAAAATACAATAAAAATTATTCAGATTTCTCGCATGATGAGACAAAACTTTTTTTTGTGAAAATTGATAAATTTCGCTGAAAAAAACAGGTTGGTTCAATTTTTCTGCCGGTATTGTTTTTATCATAATTTTTTCTGGCTGAATTCCGAGATTCTGTTTTAACAGATCCACAGATCGCAATTGGTGTTATGGTTGGCAATATGGTGTATAATGTCAACAACACTACCTTTGCTTGGTTGCCCCCTGTGGTTTGGGTCCTGGTCTGTGGATGACCTCTGAATGAGCAAGACCCAAACCACACGAGGGACCAAGCGAAAATCATCTTTTTCATGTTATACACCAACAAAGTTGCTTCTCAATTCTGAGTTGAACTTTGAAACAGAATTTTGGAATTCGACCCAGACAAAAAAGTATAGTTTAAACAAAAGCAATAGAAAAATTGAACCACCCTGTAAAACTATGCAGCGCCTTAAGTTTATTTTCTTTTGGGTGTCCGTTAAGGGTTTCGATACAATTTTCGGCACTTTTGACGTAGGGCTTTCTCTGATTTTAGGAAAGCGACTTGAAAACGTGATTTTTTCGCCTAGTTTAAGCTATATGTTGCTGTGTATTCTGCGTTACATGCAGTGCTGGGCAATCCTTCGCTCTCGGCTCTAAGATTCTCCAAGAGCAAGAGCAGGAGCAAACATTTTATAGCCAGGAGACGGGCAAAAGTTTTTGATCTAAGAGCGAAGAGCAGGAACGGAACTTTTGAGATGAAGAGCCGAGAGCAGGAGCAGGAGCGAAATTTTTAAAGCCAAGAGTAGGAGCAGGAGCAAAAATTTTGAAATTTCCAGCACTGGTTACATGATGCTCGCCTCCCCAAAATTAAGCTTGCTAAATAAAAACAGGAACCTCACAGCCTCCATGTGTGAGTCTAATGAGTTTCTAGGATGTGAAGCTTGACTTTGTGAAAATCGAAATTTTGTCAGACAAAAATTTTCAATATTTTTATCACTGATAATAATAACAAAATTAAAACGAAATTTTTGAGCAGTAAATATTGGTATACCAACGACCGGGTACAGCGCCAAATTTTTCCTTGGTCCCCCCTGTTAATTTTTTAAAAAAATTTTCGATTTTTTAAATTTTTTTGCGCACTTAGACTTAAGCTTAGGCAAGGGTCGGCCAGCGCCCGTTATGACGGACTCAAACGTGTGATTTAAGCATACTTTTTTAACTTTTACAAGAAAAGTGTACCCGTTCATTGTTCCCGGTCATAATGTGTACCCGGTCGTAGGGCAGTCGTAAATATTATCTAGCAACAAGTGTTATCAGAAATGTAATACTATAAATAAAATTATGATTATTCACAAAAATATGTAATCAAGCTTTATGGTCACTATATACTGAGTTAGACCTGCTCCTGCTTTGAAATTTGTCACCAATTTTTTGTTGTTGTTCCTGTGTTTGGGGGTGTAGAATAAGTGTAAATTTTTGGCTGTTTGAGTTAGACAGGTGTTGACAGCATCTTGGTGCGTAATAGTCCACTGGTTTTTGGCAATAGTGGTACTGGCAGTAGTTGAATTGGAGGGTTGGCTAGCTGCATAATAGGTCAAAGGAATTCCGTTATTGGATTGAAGTTGGTGGAAGTAGATATAGCACTTGTAGAGGGTAATAAGGCACACTAATAGAAGGGTGAGGTAACAAAACAACAAAGCTAATTGGATGGAAGACAGTTCGAGTAGCCAAAACACTGAAATTGTTAAAGATGGATCTAACAAAATGTAATATGAACGTAGTTAAATAAATAAATATGTTTTTTGGTACAGTCGAGTCTCGAGATGCATTATGCATACACCCCTTTCAAGCTCGCCCCTCCCTCAATTTTTTTAATTTGTTGACAACTGTTTTTAAAATTACAAGAAATTTTTCTTTCAAGGAGAAAGTCACTGTCAAATTTTAAATTCTGCTCCAAACAATAAACTTTTAACTTTTCAAAAAATCTAAAATTTTGATATTTTTAAATATGTATGAAGCCAATGCTAGTCCACTATGTAAAATCTGAACTAAAAAACGAGGAGTTCAATTAAACTCATTGTGATGTAAAATCTGAGACTCGACTATAATAAAAAACGAAAATTTTTCATTCAAATGGCTTGCCTGATTGTTGAGTGCTGCTGTTCATCCACAGTCCATAAGCACCCACAATTATAAGCACCAAGCAAGCAGCAATACGTAGCAAAAAGCTAGTCATAGCCAACTTTAGGTAGACAATATCGCTTCTTTGCAGTCCAACAAACAGAATGAAGCAAAAAACAGCTTGGATGGCGCATGCACATAATACTCCAAACTGTTCTACACTGCAGCATTTTATGGCAACGATAGCTGCCAAATACGAAATTAAAGCACTGAAGCTAACGAGTTCGAAATAAAGAACAAAGTAGCCTGCAGCCTAAGCGGTTAAATTGATTAAAACTTGAGCAAAATAAAACAAAAGGTTTTTATTGTTACATAAAAAGCCCCTTCCCAACCTTGTTTTTTCATCAAAGTAGCGTTCCTCGTTATTCCCAATTCATTCTTTTTTCAATTGAAGTTATAATGGAGTCAAACCCTATGTCAATTGAAACACTTTGATTCCACTCGGTGTCTTAAATGTCTTAGAAAAGTGTAAATTACCTATATAGAATAAAAACCCTTAAAATCGCAAACCTAAATGATCTCGGTGTTCCGGGCACTTTTTTTGAAAATTTTTGCACATCTCTCGAGTAACTTTTCATGGAGAGTTCGGAAAAATTTTTTTAGCTCAACTTTTTTTTTTCCAATTTTTCAGGGTGAAAAAAAAATTTTTTCTTTTGATTTTTTGGGGGTGTTCCGAAATTTTTTCGGAGCTGGGCTGAGCAAAAGGGCACATCTCCAGAATGTCAGCTATCGAATAAAAAAAGATTGGATCAGTACGATGATTAAAAAGGTCACTTTGGGTGGTTACAAGCGAGAAAATTGTGCGAAAAATGGCCAAAAAAGGCCTAAATTTTGGGCCTAAAAATTGGGTAATTTTTCGAAACTTTCTTTTATATTTTTACATATGAAACTTAACGAAATTGGCAGATTTTATTGCAGGCTATCTCTGATAGCCCCTACCCAAATTTCAAGGGCTTCAAAACGGTAATAAATATTGAAAATCGAGGTGTTGCCAACATTCAGAAAAATTGAGGTTTTCGCCAGAACACAGGATTTTTTTGCCAAATTTTGTCTGTGAATTGAGTTTGAAATAATCGTGGTTGGTCTCGCACGGAATTGAAAAATATTGTTGTATTAATAAACTAATATTGCTATTGTATGTAAAATCGTACCAGGAATCGGGTTTGTTAAGACCAAAATCGCGATTTCACCTGCCAATATCCCGAAACCTGGGGTGGATACCACCTGACCAGGTGGACTTTCAGGTGGGCCAGCTGGAGACCAGCTGGATGGCCTAAAAATAAAAACTTTTTAAATTTAAAAACAAACCATGCTTTCTTATGTAAAATCGTGCGGGAAATTGTGTTTGTTAAGACTAAATTCACGATTTCTCACATCAAAACCCCAAAACCTGGGTAGGTACAACCTGGCCAAGTAGTGTCCAGGTAAATGGCCCTAATAATGCAAATTTTTTAAAAATAGAAACAAACCATGCCATCGTATTTTAAATGGTGTGGGAATTGCGTTTGTTAAGACAAATTTCGTGATCTTTCACACGGAAACCCCAAAATCTGGGTAGGTACCACCTGGCCAGGTGGGTATCCAGGTGGGTGACTCTAAAAGTAATTTTTTTTTAATAGAAAGAAACCATGCTATCGTATGTGAAATCGTGTAGGGAATCGGGTTTGTTATGACCAAATTCTCAATTTTCCCCGAACAACCCCGAAAATCAGGTGGGTAGCACCTGGCCAGGTAGGTATCCAGGTGGATGGCCCTAAAAATAAAATAAAAAAAAAAGAGAAACAAACCATGCCATGATATGTGAAATTGTGTGGGAATAGGGTTTGTTAAGACCAAATTCCCAATTTTCTCCAAACAAACCCAAAATCTGGGTAGGTAACACCTGACCAGGTAGGTATCCAGGTGACTATAGAATATGAAAGTGTTTTTTTGTAAAATTTTGGCCGCTTTAAGCGGCCATCTAGCACCAGTACAACGCGCGCAGCGCGTTTAAAATACAACAAAAAATTGAAATTAAAATTAACCATGTTTACTTTTTCTCACATTTGTTTTTTTATAAAAAATATGTGCTCCTGGGCTCCCCTAGTTGACATAAAATTAAAAAAACCCGTCAAAATATGTAAATCTCATGTAAAAATATTAAAATATGTTGTTCTCGCTATATCTTGCGGAAAAATTGAAAAAGTGAAAAGTAATCACCGAGAAAAACAAGTTTCAAAAATTTGACGGAAGGTTTGCATATTTTGACAGGTGCTTTTACCCTAGCCTAAAAATAGACAAAAATATCACTTTCAAGTTTTCCAGGTAGTGGTGATAGCTCTTTTTCTTTAAAAATGTTGAAAATGAAATTAACTATGTTACAGTCGACTGAAGTTAACTATTCGACAGTTAACTCTGACTAACTATACCGCGGTTAACTATGGCATAGTATGGTTCTGAAGTTTAAAATTTTTTCAATGCGAATGAAAAAATCATTCAAATCAATCAAATTTGTCAAAAAAAACTGTGAATTTAGATTTATTTCGGTTGACTGTTAATTTACAGTTCAACCAATCAATTATAGATATTTAGCCAATTTTTATAAATTTTCAATAATTCACATTTGATCTAGAAAACTAGAATTTGAAAAAAGTGTGTGAATAAAAAATTTAAAAACTTCACCTCGGGAACAAAAGCAGTTTTCAAATTTGCTTGGCTTAGGATGAATAATTAATAATCCTAGTGAACCGTGGCATAGTCAATCAGAGTTAACTGTGGAATAGTTAACTTCAGTAAACCCTAAGATTCTTTTTTTCTTTAAGTATTCATACCAAAACTCATGTTTGAGAAATACTCTGCTGTCAATCAAACTAAACGCCGTTTAAAACCACTAAGCAACCTCGAGATTGGTTTTTTGAGATTATATGTTAAAAATTTGCGAGAAAATATAAAAAAATTTGTGAATTTACTTGTAGACGTATATAGTTGCTGCAACAGAATCCAAATCCACTTTGATGCATGGCTTTCTGCACCAGATTCATAGGCACTTCTACAGGTTAATTTCTTTCAAAAATATTATCATAGCAATACTATATGAATTTATTTGTGCGAATGTGCTAATAAAAGGTGACTTAAAAGTGCCCACAGGCTGGCTGGAACAAGTCAAAAACAGCAATGAGACACAAATTCAGCCATAAAAAAGATAGCAAAGCCTTTTCCTAATTCCAAAATATTAATAAAGTATTCCGAGCTATTTACATTGCCATTCATATGCTAGTTTACGTCACAATAGATTTGACTGATGGTTGCCAAAAGTTTTTCTAAATTAGAATGCTGCAAGAACCCTATTTTCGATATGTTTTTTTTGGAAATAGCATTCATACTTGACAAATTATTTTCTTTATTAGTTACTAAGGGTTATTGTTTTCAATACTGTGAAAATTGGAAAAATGAGGGTCGATTTTGAGATTTCTGGGTGCTCAACCAAAATTGAAGTCAGATAAACTATTGATTCACTCTCGATTATCCAACACACTGAATATACTCAATTCTGCTGATATCAGATTATTAATTGTCAACTCGCTTGTAAGGGCTAACTGCGAGGTTAATTCGAGCAAGACTCTTGACTATTTTGTAATGGCTCATACTGACATTATTATTATTTTTTTAATATTCTTTTTTGTTCTTTATCCAGCCGCAAACAAGGCTGCTAAAAAGTAATGCTGGAACAAAACGAGAACATCAAAATGTTCCTTTACGTCATTAATGTTCAGTCAACATCAACAATCAACCAGACCGCTGATTCACCACCACCAACACCAGTTTAATAATAAACACTCTATTCTTTATTTTCTCTCTGTTCTTTTTCATTTCTTCATAAAAAAAACTCCTAATGTCCCATTTTCACAAATTTTTAGTGAGTATTTCAATTAATTTTGCACCAAAAACTTTACTTAACCTCTATTTGCAGGTGTTTGTGATTGTGTTGAACACATTTCAAGCAGCTACATGTCAAGAAGAATGCCCTAACGGCATGTATTTCTCAAAGTGCACCAATCTTTGTCCAGATCCCAGCTGTCAAAGCGTAGAGCAACATCAAAAAAGGTTGTGTTTCTCGCTAAGATGTGGCAGACCAGCATGCAGATGCCTGGATGGCTTGGTCAAAGTGAATTCCCAAGATAATGCCACGGGATGTGTTGAACCGAGTCAATGTGCCAAAATTTGATTATTTTATTTGTTGAATCGAGTAGGACATGTTTTTGTTTATCTATTTTATGGCGCACCCTGTTTTTGTGGGAAAAAGGTATTATTAGGCTCATATAAAAAATCTTTTATAAAAAAGCTAATTTATAAGTATTTTTTGCTGAGTAACATGCAACATGGACTATCTTTTTGAAAAATAGCATTTTGAATTTTCTTTAAATTATTTCGTTGAAAAAACATCAAATTTCAAGATTTGAATACAGGAGTCAGGAAAAGCAATAAAGAATCTATATCAGGATCTGAGACGGCTTTGAGAATTTTTATGATTTGGGATTACCGTCTCGAATTCTGTTCGGATTTCGGGATTATCGTAGATAAACCGTTAAGTGGTGTCAGAAGGTAAAAAAATGACAGAGCCGTATCTCTGAATTACAAATATGTTTTATATACAGGTCAGCGCAATTTTCGGCGCTTTTTGTTTTGGCTATAACTTCGCCTGAGGACAACATTCGTTTGCCCTTTCAAGATATGTGAAAACTCTGTAAAAAATTTCCAGTAAATCATCCGTATTTGTTGCATAATTTGACAATAGGATGTTTGGAGGAAAAGCACCGAACGAGGGACTAAGGCGATTTCCAAAGATTTCAAAAAATGAAATAAATTTGTTTTCCAACTTTCGTCAGTTTTTTTTTTTTTCACCTTATAGTTAACAATTAATAGGCTAAAACAAAAGCGCCAAAAAAAATTTGCTGCCTGTATATTGCATTTTTCGCTCACTAAGTAAAAAATCAGTTCGAAAAATTGATTGTTGTTGTAAATAACATTTTTAGCTTGTTTATTTGAGCCATTGTATAGTAGTTGTGAAAATCAAATTATTGTTGTATAGTAAAGCCCAAAATAAAAACAAGCAATAAAATTAAAAGTGAAATATTGTCAGCCCTTTTATAGCCCTTTCCTCCAAGCCCAAATATGTAGTCTTTGTGTCATTGTCTTTGTCAACTAAGAGTGGAAGTAAGTTCCTAGGCCTCCAACAATTTAATTTACTTGGTATTGCAGCCACCCACGGAACTAGAAATTAGGTCTGTGTTTGTTGGTGATTGGATTTTCGGCTAGCAAACCATTGATTTGGCTGAAGGCTGGCTATATAAAGCCTCTGGGGAATACTCTCGAGCAATAAAACCACAACTATTTTTCTTTGCGGTGGCCCCTATTGAACTCAGAGTTTGCTGGTTGGAGATGTTACTTGCTTGCTTGCTTTTTTCAAAACGCCTTTCTTTTTTAGTTTTTGTCTCGACTAAAATAAACAAAAGACTGAAAAGCCTGGCAGTTTTCCTTTTTTGAATTGGACTTGGATAAGTTGCAAGATGAACAACTTGTGATGATGTTCCCTCGGATATTCTCTCGGCTATTTGTTGCCAATTACTGGTGCTTGTTTTGAATTTTTGTTGGTTTCAAAATATGCTAGTATTAATTGATTTTAGAGATTTGTTTGAAAAACCGTTAGTGTAAAAACTACCGTGTTTCTTCTTATAGAACACCCCCATCTAGTAGAGCTCCCTCTTAACTTTAATTATTGATATCTCAAGGTGGAGTTAATAGTTTGAAAGCTATTTTTGTGAATTTTCAATAATAACATTGCCAACACTCAAAACATGGCATGAATTTTTCTGATAAATGTTGATAATTGCTGTAGTTATTTCCTAGAATCTAGGTTAAAGATTTTCCAAGAAAAGTTTAAAACTTTTAAGTTAAAAAGACACATTGAAAAATTTGCTTCTTAAGTTGAGGCTATTGAAATTCGAGTTGAAGGACTACTGCTACTTTGTATGATCAAAATGACGGATATGATGCTTTTGAAAAATCGACCCTACCGGAGCATAAACAACCCCTCCCCTCCCCAAATGAATTTTTTAAGTGTTTCCAACTACCTATATCGACCTAAAATAACTCAAGAGTTCAAAAAAATAATTTTTTTTGAGTTCTGGTCGATAAAAAATTGAGTTTTGGCATTTTGAGATTTCGACCAATCGCCTGTTTTAGCATGTTTCGGTCACTGGAGCTGGGCAAAAAAAGCCTTAAGTGCATTTTTGTTCAAGAGTCTTGCTCGGAATTATGTCTAAGGTAAGTGAGTGCCCGCATCTTTGACCTAGCAAGACACAGGGGGCTTGGGGGCTTACAGTTGAGATGCGCACACCCACATACCTTGGACGCAAATCACTCGAAAACGACTCTGGATGCATAAAAAGAATGCTTACCAGAGTTTATTTATGCGGAATGCGCCAGTATTCAAAACTATGATCATTATCTTCTTTTTTGTACACTAAATTGGTCCATTTTTTGTCCTTTTCCACCCAAATAGTTCTAAATCCTTTCAAAAACGGTCAAAGTAGGTATTTTGGTGGTCCCCTTTTTATTGACCAGAACTCAAAAATAATGTCTTTTTCGAGCTTCTGAGGCAATTTTAGTCGATAGGCATTGTGGGTAAAGTCTTGTAGCGCCGAAAAATCCAAATTTTTTGTCCTTCAAAAACCGGACTCGAAGTTCGAATCTTTACAGCTTTCACTCCTAATTTTTCACAGATAATATTGTTATGTTATTTATAGCCTTATATTAATTTAACTACAGCTATATATTTCACCACCACTGAAAGTGAAGCAATGGTCATGGTGTCCCGCAATGCCACTCGTTCTTGCACACGCTCATTTGGGCCAGATGACCAACAACAAGAAGTAATGGGACTGGTTTTACCAGAGAAAACCAACAATAGTGTTGTCATGTCTTCAACTCAGCCTATCATGCCTAACACTGTAAGTCAAGTATAATAAAAAAAAGATCTCGCTTTGTTACACGCTGTCTTGTATGACTTAGACGATTCTACTTTTGACTTATTATTTTTTTCACAGAGTGTGTGCTGATACTATGCTAAAAATGCAAAAATCAAACATTGGAATAAGAAAATTCAGAAACATGTATGAGCTTTTCATTTAAATTCAGTCACTTTTCAAATCTTCGGTCAGGCTAATTTTTCATCCCCTCAACTTTGACCATAAATTTTTTTCAAACAATAAGCTTTTTTTTCAAAATTTTCGGGATTTGAATTGTTTGAATCAGTTTGGCACAAAATGTTTTAAAATATCAAGTCATTGTTTTAACAAACAATATGGTTTTTTAACAAACAAAAAAGAAGTAGGTAAAATGTTTGAAATTAAAAAGTTGGAGCTTCTGTTTCTCTTAATATGACTTGTGAATGTTATTTTTTGAAGAAAACCGCCCTGTACCATTGAACTCATTTCCCTCAAAATTCTAATTATTGTAAAAGACTTAGGAAGTTAATTGATGACAAGAAGCCAATCAATGCTTTTGTTTCCAGACTTAAGCTCTAAAACACGCCTTTTAAGACAGAAACCCACTTGATGTAGTTTAGTCTCCTGCTGGGCCAGTTTTTAATCATTTTTTTTCACAAAACATTTTTAACATTTTTTTGAAAAAAAAACTGAAAATTTCTTTTTTTAGCTAACTTATCTCTTAACTTAACTTACCTAAATTAATCAAAGAAAATTATGTTACTGAATTATATAGTGAACTTTGAAAATTGTAGGTGAAAACTACTGACAAGCCTGTCGTTGTTTTCATTGCTCCTAGACAATGCACTGCCATTGAAGACAAGAAGCAGAATGCTGACAGAAGGCTACCAGAAGAAAAGATGCGCAAAGAGTTTGAAAACTTGAACAACAAGTAATCCAAGAATTATTTGACCAAAATAGATGTCTGGGCCTTTTATTTTCTGTCATTTTATTGTATAACAATAATATATTATTCACTTGTAGTTTTAATAAAAGTATATTTAATTGCATATTTAATTTTGTATATTTAATTTAATTGCAGTAAAATATATTTACAATATTATTTAAACGGGCTAGTCCATTTCTTTGATGTTTTTGTGTTGCTATCCATTTAAAAAGGTTAGGCACCAAATATATTTTTAAAACCTCTTTCCAATATTTAGTTTAGTAGCCTGAATATCATCTTCAAAATAGAAAACAAGGCTTCAAATTTTTTAAACATAAATTGCACAACACAGAAGACACCCTAAACAATCTTGTGAATAATTTTTTTTAAACATAAGCGTTTTCTAATCACCATAAGACAATTTGTAAAGTCAATAGAACAAATCTGTGAAAACTATATTGTAGCGCTTTTCCAGAGCTTTCAGCATTCCAGAGAATGACTCAGAATTTGTTTTTGGTAAAAATTTGCTCGAGAGAAAAATTTTCAAAAATGTGCCACTCTGTGAAATAGTTAAACTAAAAAATAACTGTTAAGTAAAGAACTGTGAAGTTATAGTTAAAGTAAATTTGAAATAAAGGCTCTCTCCTGTTTCGTCCCAAATTGTTTCCGCAAAATTCGTTATAGCCAAAATGTTACATTTAATTACCGTATTAATCTTCCATGGGGGATTGATTTTCAACCCCTTAAAAATCGGACAATTTTGAGGTCGATTTTGAGTTTTTTAGGCAGTCAACCAAAATCCGAAAAGTAGAATCAGGAGAGCTCGTACTAATTAAGAAAAAGCAAAAAACAGATTTGTGAAATGTTTTCTCCAGGCCGAGATATAAGGTCGGTAGGGTGGGGGTTTGTTAGATAGTGGGGGATTAATAGAGAATATACGGTAATAAGTTTGCTACATATGTTTTTCTAACTAATTTTGTGGATATTCTCATTCACAAGTTTATACTAAAATTGATGCTAGAGAGCAGGGCTACATTTTGCGTATAATATATTTGCAATATTTGCTGAAAAACCCCCAAAGTTCTCAAAAAAGTCCAGGATTCCGGAAATTTTAGGTTTTTCAGCAAATATTGCAGACATGGTGATTCACAACCTTATACGCAAAATGTAGCCCTGCTCTCTAGCATCAATTGGAGTATAAACTTGTAAATGAGAATATCTACAAAATTAGTTAGAAAACCATATGTAGCAAAAAATGTAACGTTTTTGACTATAACGATTTTTGGCGGAAACAATTTGGGGCGAAACAGGGTAGAGCCGAAATTAAATGACTCTATAACTGTGAAAAAACTGAGAAATAGTTGAATACACTAAACTGTGTCAGTAACTAACTGTATTTCAAAGTTGTTAAAATTGTTATTTTAAAAAATTAATTAGCATTTTTTTTCATAACACAGATCAGCTAAATATTTTGAGTCGTATTTATAAACTAACAAAATTTTAACTAATAATTTTTTTAAAGTCTACATCATTTCAACCGTTAGTATGCTATGTATATTAAACTAAAAAAGTTTAAATATAAATTCCATTTGAGGACGAATGTGTGTGCACCTGCCTAGGTTGCCTGCTAACACCGTATTTCCTCTAATTTTTGCCCGGGCGAGTAATTAGAAGCATGCCAGTTTTTCAAACTTCAAGTTATCTGAAATTTCTGTTTTCATTTACTGTTCGAGCTGTGTGAAAAGTGCCTGTTAGGTTTTTGAAAATCACCTCTCAAACACTTTTTACGGCTACCAGACAATTTCTAATATTTTTAGAATTTGTCGCGCGCATTTTCTAATATTTTTCGGTAAATTCGGTTTTTGTCCCGAATTAACCGAAATATTAGAAAATGTCGCGCGACAAATTCTAAAATAAATTGTCTGGTAGCCCTTTTTACACAGCTCAAACAGTAATGAAAACAGAAATTTCAGACCACTTGAAGTTGGGGAGGGGAGTAATTAGAGGGTGGAAGAGAAATAAGAGCAAATACGGTAGTTGTTTAAGCTGTCTGCTATTGATCGTGAGCCTTTTTATTTTTCGTCTGAGCAACCACTTCACTGTAATCACCCTCAAAGCTTTTCGGTTCTTCCGAATAGTTTTGGAATTTGGAAATCAAGTTTGCGTCCGCCCCTAATCTACCCTGTCTTTGTATAGGCTGTGCCAAAAAACAGCCTACAAAAAAGTATTTCTGGGGAATTCATTAAAATCGACACTAGCGGCCGTCACTTAACCCGTAAGTATCAGATCTTTTTGTTTTTTAGACAATTAAAATTCCTAAATACCTTGTTTTTCCCACCAGCTTTGTAATTTTGATGACATTGCCACTATTTACCTAACCTATAGACCAGCACTACTTAAATACTATCTTCTTTATTAAACAAATAAACGTGTGTTGTTGTTGTTCAGACAAAATCTGTTTATTTACACTGCCACATTTCGGCTCAAAAAACGCTGAGTTTGATGTCTACCTTAAAGGCTTAAGCAGTCTATAGTTTTTGAGTCTAGCTCCCTCATGTTTTTAACTAGGACTTTAAATTCACTAATTTATTTCTTATTTTCGTTAATAAGTATAGTCAGGACTGCTCCTCCAGGTGAATTTAAATTTGTAAAAAAGTCGTAAGTGTAAAACTTTAACAAAGTGTAAAAGTCCCTTTTACCGAGTCATCCCAGACATGTGTTTTGACCACTTTTTAAGCTTACCCGGTCTTTATTATGCTAGAAAAGAGCTTTTCAGGCCGCCTAGCTTCAGTGACCAAAACGGTGTACTGGTGAATATATCGGTAAATTTACTTTTGGATTTAATTTACTTTTAAAAAAATGAAAATAATGGTAAAATTTATTTCAAAAATGTATTTCCGCAACCTTTTTACCTTTATTCTAGCATAATTTTCTTGCCTGATAACGACATCGAAATCTTGAAAAAGTGTCAAAACACAGTATAAGGAAAACTCGCTTAAAGTAATTCCTCCCTTTTGACATTGCTAAACATTAAACAAATTTTAAATACCGAATTTTCTCTAATTCCGCCCCTGGGGCTGAATGTTCCAGCGCTCCTAAAATCCGAAAAATGTTTGGTCAATCTCGAGATTTTTAGGTGAATTCTAAAATTCAAAAAGTGCAATCGGTAGAGCTCGTGGGAGATAAGAAAACTCAAAAAACGTATCTGCAAATACGGTATCTAGAATTTCCGAGTTAACATTCCATTAAAACGTTTTGTTTTTTAGCACTCCCATCTTTGCAGTCAAAACCTTGCAAAAAGTCTTTTTCCTCACCCCCAATAAGTTCACCAATATGCAGGAATGTGTCCTACAATCCATTTTTGAACATAAAGCAGCTGGCTGATGGATACCTTAGCATACCTCTAATGACCATCTCAGATATGGACCAAAAAAAGCCAGATTTTCCTAATTTCATATACAGAAGTCCTAGCGCCCGAGCTCACCTTATTTACAATCTGGTTGGTAGGATTAGTTAAATATTTGTGAATATAAATTGATAATAATATTCACAGGAGAGAAATTATTATAAATTTGAATGGTCACCTCCAGTGAACTATTTTGGAAGACTGTCTTATGAAACAGAGCTATGGAATTGTCGGATATGAAAGTGTTCGATCAACGAGTACTAGTGCCTTGTGACCGAACGGGCGTTGTTTATTGGTAAGTTTTAGAGGTATAGCCTAAGCCTATTGATAAAAAAAAATCAGGTAATTGAGGCCACTGCCTATCCCATCCTTGGACTGCTCCCCCATAAATTTTGCAAAAGTCTTTATTAATAATGTACAGCCCTGAGCCTAAACCTAAGTCTAAGGGCATAAGACTGATTAAAAATTATTGTGGGGAGAGTATATGACACTCCCGGTTTTCGGTGAAGGGCGGGTATATGACACTATCGCCAAAAATTTTATAAAGATACTGGAAAACACGAAGCTTTTATTTGCTTGTATATGAAAAAAAGTTCTGACTCGAAAATAAAAGCTCGGCTCCTTTCTTGGTCTGCCTCGGACTTTTTTTGTATTATTGTATTCTCAAGTCAAGAAATTTTTCGACGCTCGACCAATCAACAACTCGATATTTTCAATTCACTCAAGATTTTATACTTGCAGATTAAAAATAATTTTGTTCAAAAATTTTTTTTTTGAAAGGGATTGTACAATCTTTTATATAAATTTGACTATATCAATTAGTGTTGAGTAATGGTGGGTCGAGCGAAAATCGAGAACGAGAAAAGCAAAATTTTCGAGAATCGAGAATCTCGATAAATTTTTTTCGAGATTCTCGTCGAGAAACGAGAAATTTCTCAATTCTGGAAACATTACTCTTCCGCCCGTGGGGAAATAATTTCTCGAAAGTGTCGAGAATCTCGACGAGAAAAAAACTAGCCGAGCGAGAAATGAGAACGAAAAAAAACTGGTCGACGAGAAAAGCAAAATTTCCGAGACAAGAAATCGAGAATTCTCGAAAAATTCTCGTCTCGAGCCCAGCACTTATATCAATCATCAAACTAAAAACTCTGATTTGTTTAGGCTGAACGGGAAAAAAGCAGTGCCTTGGATTATTAAGTAAGCACTCTTTTTTAACATAATCCCTAAGTGAACTGCTTTTAAGTGCTGATGGCAACGGAAGTTCTGATGAGAAGCGTAAGTTTATGTTATGTGTAATCTAAGTCAAGCAATTAACAATAGTTTGAAATCCAACTTTCGAGACTACTTGTCGGTAAATTTACACGCAAAAACTTGAAATACAAAAGAATTGATACAGATAATACCGTATTTTCTCTATTAGACGGGCCAGCCTGTTTATTTTTGAGTGCGATCTCGAAATTTTCGGGTGCTTAACCAAAACTTAAAGTGGAATCGGTAGAGCTCGTAAGAGTTAAGAAAATACAAAAAATAGATTTGAAAGGTATTGACTCTGGGCTGAGGCTTGGGCCATCAAAGTCTGAGAGCCCGTTCATTAGAGAAAATACGGTAGTCGTATAAAAAAATTATTGATCTTTTTTGGCTTGAATAGAAAAGAACACCCATTTGTGAAAAAATACAATAGGACGTTTTTTCTCTGCTCCCCTTGGGGTTTTTTTGAAAATTTCAGTTTTGAGTAGTAAAAATAGTAAAAAACAAGAAAGGACCAACGCAAAAAAGTGTCTTATTGTCGTAAAGGGCCATTATTGCATCGGTCTGCTTACCTGTATTGCTGTTACTGACGAATATCCATATGAATTTTAAAAAATAATATTATTTTCTGTGATATTCTAAAATTTTTGACATTTTTTATCAAAAATACTTTCTAAGCTATTTGGTTTCAGCATTCAAAGCCGAATGGATGACCATCAAGGACGAGAAATTATGGGTAGGTAGTAAATTTATGTATTTGTATATCAGGAGTGCACCTCGAATTTCTCATTGAACGTCAGAACCTCGAATCAAAAAACCGAGAGCTGTTGGAAACCAAATATTCAAATCCTATTTTGTCAGCAAGAGTAAATTTTATATCAGAAGTTAAAAAGCCTAATTCCACAATGGGGGGGGGGTTTTGCCTAAGTCCAGCCTGTTATTTTTTAGACCTTTATAGTTTCAAGCTTAGGCAGGAGTAGGCCAGTGTATGTTAGCACGGACTCAAACATTAGTCTAAGATATGTTTGAGTCTGTCCTGACATACCCTAACCTGCTCTCGCCTAAGCGTGATGCCTGAAAAGTCCTACAAAAAACAACAGGGGAACAACCGTCACACTTTTTATGAATTTATTGTTTTACAACCAATTTTCGGCCAGTTTTTGCAATTTTTTGTCTAACATCTTTCCGGGACCCTCAAGAACATTATCTTGGCTTTCTTTTAAACACGAACACGTACTATTGAAGTTGCTTCTAAAAAATTTTATCCTTGTCCTCCAAATCGGTGATGGTCAATTTTAGCCTGGATTTAAGGTGAATTTTTGTGTTCAAGAATACTTTTCTGCCATTTTTTGCAAAGTAATGTCGAATATCTTTGAGAAAACCTCAAGTTCAAAATCTTGACTTTCTTTAAAGCCGAAACAAGTATGATTGAAGTTGCTTATAAAAATTTTTTCTCTGCCCTCCAAATTGGAGATGGTGTATTTAGCCTGGATTTAAGGTGGATTTTTGTGTTCAAGCCCACTTTTATACCAGGTAGGGTAGGTAAATGGCCAGTTAGGGTAAGTACGTAGCCAGAAAGGATAGTTAAGTGCTCAGGTGAATCTCTACAGTCAATTTTCGATAAAAAGTGCGAGGGTGGGCGAGGATAGGCGAGGATAGGAGTAGGCGAGGTAGAGTAGGTGGGTTAACAGGTAAGGTGGATTTTCTACCCGAACAACAGAGATATCACCCGAAACACTAATGTTCCCGAACGAGATAGGCGCAGATAGGCCTGCAGACCCTAGTTAAGTTTGTCTACCAATCACTTCCAACCCCCAATTATGATGTTTTATGGTGTTAACAAATAGTTGACTGTAAATAACATTCAAGGTAGGTGGTGTGGGCAAAGAATGGACTACAGAGAACGGAAGTGTAGACCCTCTAATCGGACTCAACTCATTTTACATCAAAGTAATTTTAACACCAGACCTAACTTACGATGATGTGGCGAAAAATTCCAGGTAATCCACAAATCTGGCTTCACACAACATCTCAACTGGCGAATCAACTACGACTTGCTGAGGTTAGCTTTGGGCACTCCATTTCCCGGCTATTTGGTCCATGAGGCTATCCAATGGTCTGATGTGCACCAGAAATGGTTTGTGCTTCCAAGGAAGCACTCCAGCGATCCTTTCGATGAGGTGGATTCCCAAATCAAGGGGGTCAACTTTATGCTGGTCGCTAGCGAAGACTTCAGTGATATCAAAATCGTACCACTGCTCAACAAAACAGCCGTAGATACCAGACTTGGATTTTCGGCTTTTCAGTTTTTACCAGGTTAGTTATTTTATTAAAAAAAGTAAGTTAAGATAGATTTTTTTTAATTGTATCTCGAATTTTTTTTATGGAATATAACAACCACCCCCCCCCGCCAAAGCTACTAAAATAGCAGTAGCTATTTTGCCGATTTTGAGCTAGCGGTGTGGTGTAACTTAGCCATCATTTTAGCGGCGCTATTGGGGGACCAAGGCATATCTTTGAAAAAAATCAGTAGGGGACCAAGGCAATAATGAGAACCGATTCTCTACTAGTGCCCATTTTAGCTACTAAGTGAATATAAAAACCCATTTTGTTTGAAAAACTTCAGTTTTAGGTACGAATGACCAAGTAATCGTGGCTTTAAAGACTTTGGAAGTAGATGACAGTCCGTTAGCTTCATATATTGTGGCACTGGATGTCACAGGAAATATTTTATATGAGGAAATTAAAATAGATGGTGATATCAAGCTAGAAGGCATAGAGTTTGTCGACTGGACACATTTGTATTGGAATCGATAGTTGTTGTTTATTAATTGAAATAAAAGAGATTTATAAACATACTCAGAAATAATTGACAACATAAAACAGTCTGAGCTGAATAATGTTCGGTTAGTATTAAAGATATTACTTGTGGTAGTGTTTACATCAAAATTCACACCAGCAGATTTTTGTATATATTTATAATGATATCTAATAATGCAGTGAGACCATAATCTGCGAAATTGACTGCGAAAATCATAAAACAATTATTTTTACCTGTTTTTTGCTTAAAAATTTTTAAAAAATTATTTATTTAAATATTTGGAAAAACAACAACAGCAACCATGCTTTAAAATAATTACATACTTTTTTTAGTTAAATTACAGCAAAAATGGCGTCCCCAGAGAAGCGGTTCCTAGAGAACCTAAATTAGATAGTCTTTGCAAGTAAAAATAGTTGTTTAGTCTTGCTGCGTAAGCCCAGCCAAATAAATAAGCATCACAACAGTTTGGTGCAATAGAAACTAAACAAAGGAGAATAAAATAAAAACTTTTAAAATTTTTCTAAATCCAAATAATTTCATCTTTTTCTGCATTCAACGCATTTCTTCTTATAAATATATTAGGCTATGGAATATATTGATTCCAGTAAAAGGTGGATATTTTTATTTAATCAGTTAAAAGCGGATCATCCTATCATTGCATTTTTTTTCTCACTGCTAACTCAAATTCAGCTAAATATTTCTTTTAACTTTGGAGGCAATAGGTTTTTTTTAATACTTTTGCCAAGATTATCGTTACGCGGTAGCTTTCCGAAAGCTTTTTTGTTTACCTAACAGCTTAAAATAGCAGTTTGCAAAAAAATATTTCACTGGTTACCTTTTCTATAATCTTCTATTTATCCATTCACTAACAATTAACGTTTTACGGCATTAAAAATCAAGTTTCCAATAATTTTCTTTTGCTATCAAAATGTTTAAGGGCAGATAGTTAATGAAAGCTAACTGTGAAATAGTTAACCAAGGCCAACTTAAAGTAAAAAAGTCAACCGAACTTGACCGTCAAATAGTTAAATAGTGCTGACTAGAGATGGAGGATGACAATTTTCGGAACGGGACGACTTTTTGGCTAAAAACTTTTCAGGACGGAACGTCAGGTCAGGAAATCGATCAGGACGAAAAAAGTTTCAGGCAGGACAGAAAATTTTCCGATCGGGACGGGGAAACATGAATGATTATCGATATGAACCTCGATATGCTTCCTCAACAACTTCGTGCTCACGTTTGGTATCTTGATCGCCATGAGGCAAACGCTTGACATGTTTGTTAATATCTAAAAAACTTGACATCGAAACTGAATTTTTAAAATTTGATCGGGACAGGACATCGCGATAAAGAAATCTTTAAGACGGGACGTCGGGACGGGACAGCCTCATAATTTTTTCAGACGGGGCAAATTTTCCCGTCGCATCTCCGTCTCTAGTGCTGACTGTAAAATAAATAAAGTAATTTAAATGGCAAGACTTATTAATTCTTTTATATTTGTGCAAATTAACTTCAAGTCAAATTTATTAGTTGAGGGAATCGAAATACTTATTATTTTTATCAACAAAGTTATTTACCAAAAAGAAATTAAATTGTGAAATAGAAATCCACTGTTATTATCCACTGTAAAATAAAATCCATTGTAAAACTTTTTCATAATTACTAGAGTCTAGCAACAGAAAAAGTGAATGTAATCTCATAAACTCGAAAAAAAATAGAAAACTCAACTTGCAGCTTCAAAGAACGATCAAATCTATTTATGTAAAGTGACAATTTCTATGATATACAATATTTTCCTTTTTTCTGCACTCTAAAACATAACCGAAAACAGTTGTATGCCATATCAGATGAGTACTTGCATCCATCCAAAGTCCCTCTATATCTCAAGTGGGGTCCATTGCGCAACGGGCATGCCTAGACAAGATGCCGCTGATATGCATGTGCACATGAAAATGGTTATAGCTATGCACCCATGTAGCAGCTAGCATCCATACCCCATCGATTGACGCACATCTAACCTACCTTACACTTTCTCTCTACAAGCCTATCGCGTTGGCTGATTTAAGTATAGCCCCAGTTAAAATTGCTGTTAGTAAAACAGTCTTGGCTTTTGTGGACTACTCCTTGGTTGAGTGCCATTCTTTTTACTATGAATTTTTGCTAGTTTATTTTACTGAATCCAATATTTTTAAATTAAACTAATGAATTCTAAAAGTTTTTCCCTCTTTTTCTTCCATCTAGTTGTAGTGATTTTGGTGCAGTGTGGAGAAAATGAAGCCAACAAAAAGAAACATAGTATTAGAGATCGCGCGTTAGAAGCTAAGAAAGACCACTATATTGCTAGGGACTCAAATAGAAGAGTAAGCGTGATAAGACCTCCAAAACGACTGTTCAATATACGGGTGGACAAGGATGGCTACAAAGAAGTCTCCTTTATGACTATTGCAGATTTGGATGGTTGGTGTTTTATGAGTAGTAGTAAAAACATTTATATAATTATAGGACGTTTGATGAATGAAAAAGCAAACTCCTGGAATAGTCCGAGTGCGAGAGGCGTTATCAAGTACAAATACGATAAGGTCAGCTCACGCTTATTTATTAAAATGGTAATTTGAGCTGCCGCTAAAATTCACAAACCTTGACCGTCAACTCGTTTTGTAATGAGGGAGATTTGCGAAGGCAAATCTCCGTACCGTCGTTTTGTCCTGAGAGGAGTTACCGAAAGCAGAAGTTAAAGGGGGCAAATACTGTTTGAAATCGTTAAGCGATTTCAAACAAGATTGACCCGTCGGCGAAAATCTTAGTTTCCTCGTCCCTAAGCTGAACCAAAAAGCGCTCAAATGAATTCGCCAATTCAATGTGCTATGGGAAAGGAAAGCAAGGCTAAGCCGAAGCAAATGCTGCCGATGCAAATTTTGGACATCCGAGACAGGCTCGCGATCGCTCTGGAGGAGGCAAACCTGCAAGGGGCTAATGATATGGCCAGCACCCAGTGGAATGCGCTTTTGGATGAGATCAAGGGAATGGTTGACTCGCTGAGGAAGGAACACGACGATGAACATGGTAAGCAGGTTAGTACCCTTTCCTCGTTTACCGAAGTTGAGGAGTTGGCTGGTAGCACCCGAGGCATGGAAGGGTTCGTTAACCCGGAAGTGCCGTTGGGTCGTGTGGGAAGTACCGTAAAGGATTTGTGTGGTGTGGGTGTGGACCGTCTACAGAGTGGTGTGTATGGTGACCGTCTAGCACTTGCGAATGGGACCGAACGTTGGGTGTGAAGGGGTGTGTTGACCGAAAGGGATTGAAGTGCGAAAGGACCGAAGCTAGCGACCTGAAAGCCGAAGTGAACCCGAAGCCAGCTGAAGACTCCATAGCCAAGCTGCAGTTCCGTGGTCTTGCCCAAGCCGAAGCTCCTCCTGTGATGGTCAAGTCTGCTCCGCTCCCTGTCATCTGTGACTCGTCTGCCGATCTCTGTGGCCCAGCAGCACGCTCCCAAACAAACTGCGCAACGGATGCTAAAAACAAAGTGAATGGACCGTCTCCGCGAATGGACTGGACTCAAGTGGAAGTGATCGCCGCAATCGAGCTGAAGAAGAAGTATCCAGAACACCGACACATAGAATCTCATTGTAATGTTTTGCGTAGACCTCGTGTTTGTGTCTAGTTGTGCGTTGAATAAAGATAGTGGTGGATGCAAGACTCCCCCTAGTCCGGTGCTAGTAAAGACGGGCTCATCAAGTTTGTTTTTCACTGTTTGTTGTAACGCTTTAACTTCGGAATCCAAAATAAAGGGTCATAGACGGCAAGAACATTATTGTCGCTAATCTCACCGTGTTTCTCAATATATCAGCTTTCGTTTTACAAAAAGAGCGGCTAAAAAGTGAATTTTTATGGAAGATACACTTATTTTTCTGAAGCCATGAGATCAAGATCAGGAAAATCCGGACTAAATTTAAATCTCTGTTGTCTCAAGAGGAATTCAAAATTCACAGTCAACTTTGAATTTTAAAAACCATTTGTAAGCAAATCGAGCACGCTAAGAACAAATTTTCTGTCCGCAATAAGGTATTGTCTTTTTCAAAAACAACTGCATGGGCGCTAATAGGCGCTTGCCGAAGCTTGTATTTTATAGTGCTGTTGCAAAAAGCGAAAAATTTTGACCGTTTTAAGAATCCTTTTATCATTATTAGGGTTAACAATTTTTAGGTGTCTGTAGAGTGAGGCAAAAATAAAACGATAAATTTTTTTTTCACAATTGGACATAAAAGATATAGAACGAGAAAATTGAGTAATCCACTGAAGCATTTTGAAATTAAGAACTTGTGTTAATTAGATGTAATATAGCTAAAAAGTTACAGGCTACCAGTAAAGCTGAATTTCAAATAAAAATGGCTGATCCTATAGTATATGAAGGCAAAATGGGTTACGGGGCAGAGGAATGGAACTATCCGATTTAAAAGTGTTCAACGGCAGACTATACTCAGTTTGTGATAGAACTGGCACTTTATACTGGTTAGATTTGCAAATTAGTTTTTTTGTTAATGGTTTAAAATTTGAAATATTTAAGGATGCACGGCAGAAAACCTGTTCCTTGGGTTGTTTAGTGAGTTTTCGATAAATTTATAATTTAATTTACAAGGTAGATATTTTTTTAGTGCTGACGGAAATGGAACTTCTGAAAAACGTAAATTTATGAGAAAATAAAATACAGCTATATTCAGTTTTTTAAGAATTTTTTTTGTGATTTTTAGTAACAAAGAAAAGGCTGTCCATAAAAATTCGATCACTTTTTTAATTAATGTTTTTTCATCTATCGTATTTTCTCCAATATTACGATACTAGAACAAGTATCCACATTAAATTTCACCGATTTCAGATGTTCAAAAATAGGTGGCCGACCGCTTTATTAGATTAAATACGGTGTTTGAATTATTCAAAAAAAAATATTTGGAAAAGCCTGAATAAAAACATATTATTTTTTAGAAGCGTTCACGTTTCGTAGCCCACACCATTAATATAGGGTGCCGCAAAACAAAATTTCAGTATTGTAAAAAATTTCAGTATTGTAACTGTTTGTCGAAATTCAACGTCAAAAAAAGTTACGGGCATTTTAATGCTGAAAATTTTTTGCGTTACACTGTATATAGAGGTTTTCTACATTTAAAATATGGGAGATGATTTCTCACTAAAACACTCATCAAATCAGTCCAATATTTTTATATTTTTTAATAAACGAAAACTATTTTTCAGCATTCAAAACTGAATGGATGCTGATCAAAGATGGCAAACTCATGACCGGAGGCTATGGTCGAGAGTGGGCTGAAGATGATGGCAGTATAGATCCAATGTCTGGTTATAATGCTCTGTACATCAAAGTATGGGCTATTTATTTCATACTCAAGAAAAACCACAAGAATTTGCAGGTGATAAACAAGCACGGCGAGGTCAAACACGTCAACTGGAAACGAAAATTTCATATACTTAGAAGCAAAATAGGAATTAGCGCAGATCCAAACACTGGTTATTTGGTTCATGAAAGTGCCCAGTGGTCTAAAATACACAAAAAGTACTTTTTCCTGCCTAGAAAAATTTCACATGAAGCTTTTAAAGAGAGTGTAGATGAGAGAAGTTGTGGAAAAATGATGTTCACGGCTAATTCAAGCTTTACGATGATCACCAAAACAGATATAAACACAGATAATAGACCTGTGGCTGAACAAGACTTTACAAGAGGATTTTCGGCTTTTCAGTTTATGCCGGGTCAGTTTTTTTGTTTTCATACTACAGTCGACGCTCTCTATAACGACTCTCAAGGGACCGGCTAAACCGAGTCGTTATAGAGAGCGTCGTTATAAAGAGCATCATTTTTCAACTGTGCATCAGCCAGTCGTTTATAGAGCGGCATCTTTGGTAACGAACATTCAAATAAAATTGTATCAAAGTAAACATTTATTTAGAAAAACGAACAACAATAACATAATTCAAGAGAATGTTGGGTACGCGACGTTTCCCTGTAAGGAACGGTTTCTTGTAGAAGCTAAAAAGACTTCAACTTTATTTTTAATCTGCGCTTAATTTTTCACATTTCCGTGTAATTTGCAGTGTTATATGTACTACCCCACTCTGATCTGAGTACTAATTTTTTGGCAGTAATACTTCCGTACTACCATCTGAATACCCTATTATTTCAGAATTAGTTCTATCCGTCATTTAAACTTGAGTCTACAATATTTTTCTTTACGCTGCAGATCCTAGCCATTCTTTACAAGAAAACGGCTTACATGAAAACGGCTTTACAGTGAATTGGTTTTACAGGAAAATGTCCGTGTCATTGTTCTGTTTCATGTTCTGCAAGCGATGATAAGTCGAGATCGTTTCGCCAATGAAACTTTCGCCAATAAGATTTTTTCGCCAATAAAATCACTTCGCCAATGGTATGTTTTTTCCAATAGCTTTTTTTTCTCAAGTTCTATTAGTTCATTGGCAAGCTTATTACCTTTCATTTTGTAGCGCAATTCACTGGCTACAAAATCAGTGGTGATTTGCCTGATAAAAAATAAGAGTACTCGAGAAAAGAAGCTATTGGCAAGAACATATTATTGGTAAAAAATCTCATTGGCGGAACGATTACGATCGGCTAACAAGTCGCCGAATTTGTAAACATTTGATAACAGTAGTTAAAACACAGAAATGTGACCGATTTCCTTAAAATCAGCAAAAGATGATTGCGAAAAATGGTTGTTCAGCAAAAAATTTTCATTTCCTCTGAGACAGAATTTCATTCAAATTGAATTTTCTGCAAAGTTTCCCAAAATCGTTATATAGAGCGGCTCTTTAACAGCTGGGACGGCCAGACTGAGTCGTTATAGAGAGCGGATCGTTATAGAGAGCGTCGTTATAAAGAGCGCCGTTTCTGCTTAATTTGTTTGAAACCAACCAATTTTTTTTCTCGAGTCGTTATAAAGAGCAAATCGTTATAAAGAGCGTCGTTATAGAGAGCGTCGACTGTTTTGTTATTCAAAATTTTTTTAGAAACAAACGACGAAGTGATTGTAGCACTGAAGACTGTGGAAATAAAGAACCAACCAATGGAAACCTACATAACTATATTCAATATAAATGGAAAAGTCCATCTGCCAGAAATGAAATTGGATGGTGATTTCAAATATGAAGGCATTGGTAAGAAATACATTTATTAAATTACTATTGTACTTCTTGAAGGGGCGTGCCCATGCGCGACACGTAGGGTTCTTTCTCGGAAAAATTTTACATGCGTTCTCATCTAGTTTTCTGCCTGTTTATCAAATGTAGTTTTCGGAAAAATTAAACTATTATAAAGTTTTTCAAACTTTTTTCTGTGTTGTCTGACCAAAAAATCCTAACCCGAAAAATCCTTGTCTATACTTCCGTGAGTTATACCGACCTCCGAATTGAATCAAAATTTTTTCTAAATTTTTAGAAGTTGATAAATAATTAGACCTCCCTTATTGATACATAATTTTATGTTAATTTTCATTCTAAATTTCAAAAATGTAATTATAAATCTTTTATTTTTAGAATTTATTGATTGGCAGCATGGCTATTGGAATCAGAATATGAAAAAAGACTAGCATTGCTTATTGACTTACGTGAATGCTATACATGATTGACGCAATAAAATAGATTATCTTGCTATCTACCTTTTAAAAAAAGGAAAAACTCACGTTAATGAAAAATATAGAGTGCATCTTTTGTTTTTCTGAACTAGTTCAAGTACTACAGTCGACCTTCGATAGTACGTTCCCCCTGGATACCGAGACTAGCGGTACGTACTAACGAGGGTACGTACTATCAAGGGTACGTACTATCGGGGGCATTATTTAAGGTGAATCAGAATAACCAAACCGCTTCCAATGAGTACGTACTATCGAAAGTACGTCTTATCAGGGGTTTGCACTATCCAAGGTCGACTGTGCTGAAGTACTTTGATCATTTGGACCCAATCATTGAGGAGTACTATTAGAGTTATGGCTCAGGTTTATTTCAGCCCTACCCACCTTCTTATTTTCGACTTAGAATTTCAAGATATTTTAGAGGCTGAAATATAAAAATATAAAAAAATACAAGCCTACACGGTGAGTATATAATTTTCAAATTTCAAATTTCGTGAACTCATGACAATATTATGACAAAGAAGGACGTGGGCGGAAACACGGACTAATATTTTACAAGTACCACGTTAAATATTTTACGAAAATCACACGCTAAGTATTTTACAATCATAACTGGTTAAAAGTCCATTGTCGTCTATGACAACGGTTGTCCCCCGCCAATTCAAAAAAAATTCCTAATCATTGAACTTCTGTACGGATTTTGGCTGAAATTAAATTTTAGGTACAGTTTTGTTAGAAACCAAGCTGAAAAATCCGTACAGAAATGCAATAATTAGGCGAAAATTTTTGAATTGGCGGGAGACAATCCAGAACGCATGGCCATGACCCTTTTACAATTTTACATCAACCAGCCGCTAACTATTTTTCAAGTATCACCCATTTACTACTTTTACCAGTGTCACCCGTTAACTATTTTACAAGTACCACCTGTTAACTATTTTACAAGTATCACCCGTTAACTATTTTACAAGTATCACCCATTTACTATTTTTACCAGTATCACCCGTTAACTATTTTACAAGTACCACCTGTTAACTATTTTACAAGTATCACCTGTTAACTATTTTACAAGTATCACCCATACTATTTTTACCAGTATCACCCGTTAACTATTTTACAAGTACCACCTGTTAACTATTTTACAAGTATCACCGTTAACTATTTTACAAGTACCACCTGTTAACTATTTTACAAGTATCACCCGTTAACTATTTTACAAGTACCACCTGTTAACTATTTTACAAGTACCACCTGTTAACTATTTTACAAGTATCACCTGTTAACTATTTTACAAGTACTACCTGTTAACTATTTTACAAGTACCACCTGTTAACTATTTAACAAGTATCACCCGTTAACTATTTTACAAGTATCACCCATTTACTATTTTTACAGTATCACCCGTTAACTATTTTACAAGTACACCTGTTAACTATTTTACAAGTATCACCGTTAACTATTTTACAAGTATCACCCATACTATTTTTACCAGTATCACCTGTTAACTATTTTACAAGTATCACCCGTTAACTATTTTACAAGTACCACCTGTTAACTATTTACAAGTATCACCCGTTAACTATTTTACAAGTACCACCTGTTAACTATTTTACAAGTACCACCTGTTAACTATTTTACAAGTATCACCTGTTAACTATTTTACAAGTACTACCTGTTAACTATTTTACAAGTACCACCTGTTAACTATTTTACAAGTACCACCTGTTAACTATTTACAAGTACCACCTGTTAACTTTTTAACAAGTACCACCTGTTAACTATTTAACAAGTATTACCGTTAACTATTTTACAAGTATCACCCATTTACTATTTTTACCAGTATCACCCGTTAACTATTTTACAAGTACCACCTGTTAACTATTTTTACCAGTATCACCCGTTAACTATTTTACACGTGTCACCCGTTAACTATTTTACAAGTATCACCTGTTAACTATTTTACAAGTACCACCTGTTAACTATTTTACAAGTACCACCTGTTAACTATTTTACAAGTACCACCTGTTAACTTTTTAACAAGTACCACCTGTTAACTATTTAACAAGTATTACCCGTTAACTATTTTACAAGTATCACCCATTTACTATTTTACCAGTATCACCCGTTAACTATTTTACAAGTATCACTGTTAACTATTTACAAGTATCACCCATACTATTTTACCAGTATCACCCGTTAACTATTTTACAAGTACCACCTGTTAACTATTTTACAAGTATCACCCGTTAACTATTTTACAAGTACCACCTGTTAACTATTTTACAAGTATCACCCGTTAACTATTTTACAAGTACCACCCGTTAACTATTTTACAAGTACCACCTGTTAACTATTTTACAAGTATCACCGTTAACTATTTTACAAGTATCACCCGTTAACTATTTACAAGTACACCCGTTAACTATTTTACAAGTACACCTGTTAACTATTTTACAAGTATCACCGTTAACTATTTTACAAGTACCACCTGTTAACTATTTTACAAGTATCACCGTTAACTATTTTACAAGTACCACCTGTTAACTATTTTACAAGTATCACCCGTTAACTATTTTACAAGTACCACCTGTTAACTATTTTACAAGTATCACCCGTTAACTATTTTACAAGTACCACCCGTTAACTATTTTACAAGTACACCTGTTAACTATTTTACAAGTATCACCCGTTAACTATTTTACAAGTACACCTGTTAACTATTTTACAAGTATCACCCGTTAACTATTTTACAAGTATCACCCGTTAACTATTTTACAAGTACCACCTGTTAACTATTTTACAAGTACCACCTGTTAACTATTTTACAAGTATCACCTGTTAACTATTTTACAAGTACTACCTGTTAACTATTTTACAAGTATCACCTGTTAACTATTTAACAAGTATCACCCGTTAACTATTTTACAAGTATCACCCATTACTATTTTTACCAGTATCACCCGTTAACTATTTTACAAGTACCACCTGTTAACTATTTTTACCAGTATCACCCGTTAACTATTTTACACGTGTCACCCGTTAACTATTTTACAAGTATCACCTGTTAACTATTTACAAGTACCACCTGTAACTATTTTACAAGTATCACCTGTTAACTTTTAACAAGTACCCCTGTTAACTATTTATCAAGTATCACCCGTTAACTATTTTACAAGTATCACCCATTTACTATTTTTACCAGTATCACCCGTTAACTATTTTACAAGTATCACCCATTTACTATTTTACCAGTATCACCCGTTAACTATTTTACAAGTATCACCCATTTACTATTTTACAAGTATCACTGTTAACTTTTTAACAAGTACCACCTGTTAACTATTTATCAAGTATCACCCGTTAACTATTTTACAAGTATCACCCATTTACTATTTTTACCAGTATCACCCGTTAACTATTTTACAAGTATCACCCATTTACTATTTTACAAGTATCACCCGTGTAAGGATTGTTGCGTTCAATCGAACGACATTTCCAGTTCAAGACAATAGGTTTCTCCAGTAAAACCTATTTGCAGCCTTTAATAGTTCAGATTTCAATAAGTTAATACAACTCCAGATTGTCTTGTCCAGATTTGGTCGATAGAAACGGTTACTTTTTCAAAGTCATTATTCTTAATTGTGGATCTTGATTTTTGAAGCTTGCTTTATCTATGTCTAGGTTAGTAAGATTAAAAATTGATAGTTTTGGTACGCGCTCAGTTGAGATCACTCCTGAACAATAAGCCGTGCCGTTCCAGAACATATTTGACTTTGACTTCCAAGTCAATACTCCAGTTATGCTTCAGTGAAAAGGCTAAGCTAAGTATTTCAGTATATTCTATCCGGTCCAGTCTATTCCAGATTTTATATGTTCCGAACTTAAGGTGTCCTCCCTTGAGGCGCCCTCTCTATTTCCAGATTTGCATGATGGATCGACTCTGCCTGATCTTTCCGAAAAGTGCATGGAAAATGGCTCATCGGACTCCTCCGCATGGTTTCGTTCTCCGCCTCCAGTCCGCCGCTTCCACTTGCAATACGAAGAGGGCATGTGTCTCCAGCTGTGGCTTCTTCGATGGGCACCTCAGTGCATGGGAATGGCTACAGATGACCTACTCAGACTCCGATGGTGAGGAAGCAGAAGAAGTTCCAGTATCTAGTTCTTATATTATTAATCTCCAGTCTGTATTCTCATCCCTGTACTCCATGGTTATACAATAAAGTACCTAGTCTATTGGCACGAACGTGCCCTTGTTTACTCCCGTTAACTATTTTAACAAGTATCACCCATAACTATTTTACACGTATCACCGTTAACTATTTTACACGTGTCACCCATTAACTATTTTACAAGTATCACCCGTTAACTATTTTACCAGTATCACCTGTTAACTATTTAACAAGTACCACCTGTTAACTATTTTACAAGTATCACCCGTTAACTATTTACAAGTATCACCATTAACTATTTTACACGTGTCACCGTTAACTATTTAACAAGTATCACCCATTAACTATTTTACACGTATCACCCGTTAACTATTTTACAAGTATCACCCGTTAACTATTTTACAAGTATCACCCATTAACTATTTTACACGTATCACCCGTTAACTATTTTACAAGTATCACCCGTTAACTATTTTACAAGTATCACCATTAACTATTTACACGTGTCACCCGTTAACTATTTAACAAGTATCACCCATTAACTATTTAACAAGTCCACCTGTTAACTATTTAACAAGTATCACCCTTAACTATTTTACAAGTATCACCCATTTCTATTTTACCAGTATCACCCGTTAACTATTTTACAAGTACCACCTGTTAACTATTAACAAGTACCACCTGTTAACTATTTAACAAGTATCACCGTTAACTATTTTACAAGTATCACCCATTAACTATTTTACACGTGTCACCCGTTAACTATTTAACAAGTATCACCCATTAATATTTTACACGTATCACCCGTTAACTATTTTACAAGTATCACCCGTTAACTATTTTACAAGTATCACCCATTAAACTATTTTACACGTGTCACCCGTTAATATTTTTACAAGTATCACCATTAACTATTTTACAGTGTCACCGTTAACTATTTTACAAGTATTCACCCATTAACTATTTTACAAGTACCACCTGTTAACTATTTAACAAGTACCACCTGTTAACTATTTAACAAGTACCACCTGTTAACTATTTAACAAGTATCACCCGTTAACTATTTTACAAGTATCACCCATTTACTATTTTTACCAGTATCACCGTTAACTATTTTACAGTACCACCTGATTAACTATTTTACAAGTATCACCCATTAACTATTTTACACGTGTCACCGTTAACTATTTTAAAGTATCACCATTAACTATTTTACACGTGTCACCCGTTAACTATTTTACAAGTATCACCATTAAACTATTTTACACGTATCACCCGTTAACTATTTTACAAGTATCACCCATTAACTATTTTACAAGTACCACCTGTTAACTATTTAACAAGTATCACCCGTTAACTATTTTACAAGTATCACCATTAACATATTTTACACGTGTCACCCGTTAACTATTTACAAGTATCACCCATTAACTATTTTACACGTGTACCCGTTAACTATTTTACAAGTATCACCATTACTATTTACAAGTACACCTGTTAACTATTTTAAAGTACCACCTGTTAACTATTTTACACGTGTCACCCGTTAACTATTTAACAAGTATCACCCATTAACTATTTAACAAGTACCCCTGTTAACTATTTAACAAGTACCACTGTTAACTATTTAACAAGTACACCTGTTAACTATTTAACAAGTATCACCCGTTTAACTATTTTACAAGTATCACCCATTTACTATTTTTACCAGTATCACCCGTTAACTATTTTACAAGTACCACCTGTTAACTATTTTACAGTATCACCCATTAACTATTTTACACGTGTCACCCGTTAACTATTTTACAAGTATCACCCATTAACTATTTTACACGTGTCACCCGTTAACTATTTTACAAGTATCACCCATTAACTATTTTACACGTATCACCCGTTAACTATTTTACAAGTATCACCATTAACTATTTTACAAGTACCACCTGTTAACTATTTAACAAGTATCACCCGTTAATATTTTACAAGTATCACCCATTAACTATTTTACACGTGTCACCGTTAACTATTTTACAAGTATCACCCATTAACTATTTTACACGTGTCACCCGTTAACTATTTACAAGTACCACCATTAACTATTTTACAAGTACCACTGTTAACTATTTTACACGTGTCACCGTTAACTATTTTACAAGTATCACCCATTTACTATTTTTACCAGTATCACCCCGTTAACTATTTTACAAGTACCACCTGTTAAACTATTTTACACGTATCACCCGTTAACTATTTTACAAGTATCACCCGTTAACTATTTTACAAGTACCACCTGTTAACTATTTAACACGTACACCTGTTAACTATTTAACAAGTATCACCCGTTAACTATTTTACACGTATCACCGTTAACTATTTAACAAGTATCACCCGTTAACTATTTTACAAGTATCACCCATTAACTATTTTACACGTGTCACCCGTTAATATTTACAAGTATCACCCATTAACTATTTAACCAAGACCACCTGTTAACTATTTAACAAGTATCACCTACGTTAAATATTCTACAAGTATCACCCATTAACTATTTTACAAGTATCACCCAGTTAACAAAAAATTACTGCAATTTTGGACTAAATTGATTGTTGGTGGGGTAAATTTCAAATTTTGGTGGGGAATGGATAATTTGGCGGGGGTAAATCAGTAATTTGGCGGGTGAAAGTTTACAGCCTTAAGTTTATACTAGAAATTCCTTTTTTATATAAATTTCAATAAGCACTTTAAAAAATGTTTTTTACAAATTTTGTTAGTTGTTAGTAATATTAGTCACATCTCTAGGGTTAGTTTCATCCAATACTGCATATTAGTGAATGTGTTTCAATGGCTGTGTGATATTATCGTGATATTTTGATAGCGCTCCTTCTGGTAGACTAAAAGAAGCGCTGAAATTTTTTTAACAAAATATTTATCGAATTTCACCCCTTAACTTTTAGCGTGATGATTTGAAACCATAAACCTTTTATGGCTCTTTCTTTTTGAGATCAACTCTTATTGCATAACTAAAAGATTTAATTGAATCTCTCTTGCGTGAAACGCAATAAAGATAGGTCTAAGCATGCATTGGTTGTCTTGTTTTTCTCAACACAATTTACCTCAAAAACCGTTAAAATGATGCTGTTTTATATAATTTTGTCATTTTTATGCTCCTGCCCTCAATATTATGCCAAGAAACTGTTCAACAGCAGCCAGATATGATGGGGATTGCTCAGAAGTTGCTGGCCAATGTTGGCAGCTTCCTGGCAATTCAAGGAGTTCAGCAGGGTAACACTGATAGTTTTAGGTAGTAAAAAGCAACAGACTAACAAATCGAAGCATACTGCGAAAAATTTAGAAAAATATTATCATCTGCTTTTGGGTGGAGGCTTAATTGGTCAACTGGTAGAGATCCTATAAGTAAAATTTTGATGCTCTAATGTTGTTAAACTGTATTGAAAATGAGCTCTCATTTTTTTTAAGGTGCTGCAGACAATTTGGTATTGACTTAAATCAATTTGGACTGAATAGACAATGCTAGAAGAAAGCCTACAAATAAAAACTCAGCCCTCTTCTAGGCTTCAAAGTAGTCAAGCGCAGGGCAAGCAGAATTCAGGAGAACTGCTGTTTAACAGTCACAAGTAAGTTTTTATTTAATTAATTTCTCAAGTTTTTGTGTGCACCCCAATTAAAATTTTATATTAAAAAGAGACCAGAATTTTTTTTGGTTCGCATTCCTTAAGCTTCACATCAACCCTATTATTTAAATTTCAGGCGATCTGAACCATCAAGTCAACCAACCGAAAAAACAGCTACTGATTCCTTGAATGATGCAGCCAGACCAACAAGTGGTCAAGAAGTAAAACATATTCAAGCTAACAGTTATGTTTATATTAAAAAATTTGTAGCCACTGTACGTGGACGGCCAGCAAATATTCAACGAAGATTTAATTCTTGGTCATATTTTCGGAAAGAAAGAGACAGGTCCAAGACACTCAGAACACTCTGGCAGACCACACAGACATCATCGCTATATGCCCTCATCTTATGAGGATGAGGATAACAGGTATGAGTCATATAGACTCACAAGACCTTGGAAAGGTCGGACTAATCCGTTGCATCCCATGCTTCTAACAACTACGTTAACACCTACCACCACTGGCCACTACTATCAGTCCAATTACTACAACTACATCTGCCGTGGCTTGGAAAACCAATATATCTGTGGAAAGACATGCAAAAAGTGAGTAACTTATCAAAACATAAGACATAAAGAGAAAAAAATAGATATTTGTTTAAATATCATAAAATATTTACTAGTTACTAATAAGCTTAATAAGCTGGCAGAGTCGAATACAAAAAAATAATACTATAATATCCAATTTTTTGAAAATAGTATTTCATGCTGTCAACAGTTAACTAAAAACAGTAAAAACAGCTCAACTCAGTGTGTAAAACAGTTAGTTATTAAATTAACAGTTTTTTTGTTTTTTTATTTATTTTTGCCAAGACCAGCACATTCCACATTGCAAAGGATAGGGAAAATAAGTTCGTATTTCAGGGTGAAATACTTGAGAAAGATAACTAATACATCCAAAAATGATTCGAGATAACAGGAAAGTACCGTTTTTTTAGTTAACGATTTTACAGTTAATCCAATTTCTAAAGTTAACTAATGTAACTATCATTGTACGAAATTAGAGTTTTTCATAGTATCGATAAATATATAACGAGTTTATAGGCTGTGGAGCCTCTTTTGATGCTTTTGGTCAGCTGTGGACTCCTGCACCTACAACAATAACGCCACAAAAGCCGGCTTCCAGTGCTTACGATGCAAATTTGCTTTGTATGGTGAAGCAATAAAAAAATAGTTATAGAATTATATTAATTTAGACGATTCGCCTTACCCTAATCACTTACCAGAAAAAGAAGACTTTTTGAGATTTTATCAGCAAAACATTGCTAGAGAAGTACGATATTTTGGTTATTCATAAATACATCCGATCAAATATGTTTCGCAAGAAATCAGGAGACATCCAGTCTCAATACCCCAAGATCCTTCGATCGACATAAATCATATGATGAAGAAAATAGAAAGTTTGGAGGAGCGGATCAACAAACAACAAGAAAGCAAGCCAGCTGACAATATACAGCCAGACAGTTTTGCTGTTGAGGTTTGGTTTTAAAAGAAAACTAGAAAATATGAAGGAAATTATTTCAGAAAATTTTGGAAATGCTCGAAACCAACAATAAATTAATCAGTAGAAGAGAAGTTAGCTCGTTACAGCGACAACTCAGGCACACAGCTCGCAAACAGGATGATACACAGTAACTTTTCAAGTTTTTCTTCTTTCTTAGCCAAAAAAGTTATAGAAAAGTTGATCTGCCAATATTTAAAACTAGGTCCCAGTGCCTGTGAATGCGTTCCTATTAATTTGGAGCTACTGAAAGGTAAAACTTGAAGTTGTTTATTTTGTCTAGTTAATTTTAGGGAATTGGAAACAAATGTTGGCAACTAACAAAATAACTCGCAATATCCAAAAATATCTAGCTGAAGTATTTGACATTTCTGACGAAGATTTAGTAAATTGCAGCAATTTGGAAGGTTGGCTTTTTTATTGGTTGTTATTAAAAAAAATTAATAAGTCTACAGTCATGGTTGATTTGTAAAGGACTTAAAATAGTCAACTTAAGTTAACTGTAAGTAATTGGACATTTTGATTGTTCAGTATTATTTTGTGACAAAAATACGATTAATTTTCGACTCTAAAATTTTAAAAATTAGAAATTTTAAAATTTATTCAGAGTGAAGTATTATAGAACCATTCAACTGTTACGTTTTGTTTGCCACAATGAAAATGTTTGAGTAAGCGAGTGCTAAAGCAAGAAATATGAATCATTTCACAAACCGTCGAAAATCAATTTTGAAAATGTGTCAGAACACAACAGGGGCTACCGAATCCGAATTCCGCGTATTTTTGACGCAACGTAATAGTTAACAAAAGTCAACTGTGAAACAGTTTATTGAGTTTACACATGAATATGAAAAGTAAAATAATAACAACCCTCAAAAAATCGGAAGATTGTCAATCAATGGCTTTGACCCGATATCTTGGTCAAAAATACAGTGTCTTAGATTAGAGTGAATACGTTAGGTCAAATAATTAACTAAACCGCATAACACATAGCATAATACGTATGTTTTTTTTTTTGGAAAAACACACTTTCTAATCTTTTTTAAGAGACTCTGTGTCCAAATACGCTCTAAAAATTCTGCTTGATTATGTGCTCGATTTAGTGTCAGCCAAAAAGATGCTGAAAGAGACGGAATATGCAAATTTTGTTTTGTCAATCGGAGTTAATGCAGCTGGATCTCTGACAAACTACAGGGTTGGTTAATTGAAAGATGTTTTAAATATAACAATCACACACAAATATTCTTTCAGTTACAAGGAAATATTTACCAAGCTGAAGATGACCAGCTAATAATTAGACTAAAAGACTTCCATGATAGCGTTGTCGATATACCAGGTATTTGCATAGTAAATTATAATATAAATTTTGCTTCAATATAAATTAGTTTGCGCTCTAAAAGCTGGACTGAAGAAGAATTCAACAGCTTATCAATATGTAGTTCTTGTGGAGTCTAGCTGTAAGTTTCTGTGAAAGTCTAAAAAAACGACTGTTCTGAATCGTCCCCGCCAATTCAAATTTCTTTCCTAATCATTGAACTTCAGTACGGATTTGTAAACTTGGTTTCTAACACAACCATACCTAAAATTGAATTCTAGGCCTTGTTCTGTTATAAATCAAGCTGCAAAATCCGTAAAGAACTTCAATTATTAAGCGAAAATCTTTGTATGGATTCAGTACGGATTTTGCAGCTTGGTTTCTAACAAAACAAGCGCTACAATTTAGTTTTAGGTATGGCTATGTTAGAAACCTAGTTAAAAAATCCGTACAGTAGTTCAATGATTCGGACTTTTTTGAATAAGCGGTGGACAGTGGCATGGCCAGGGGAGGAGCAGGAGGGGGCACAATCCCCCCGTCATATTTTTTTCCTCATTAGTGCTCCGTCAAATTTTTTTTTAAACGGTGTAGGTAAAATGGCCAAAAATGTTCTGGTGTCCCCCTCCCCGTCCGAAATTTCTGGTTACGCCTCTGACCCTCTGACATTCGGTGTGGTGGACGGCAATGGCCCTTTAAGAACTATTTATATATACCTTTTCAATTATTTCCATTGGAGGAAAGTTACATAAAAAATAAAAATATCGCCTTGCTTCAAAACCCCGAAACCCTCGAATCCGATTTTTTTGCAACAAAGGGTTTATGAAATTCTTACATCCTTTCCTACCGTTTGCCCTAATTTTCTTTATAGGACTAGCAATCTAATAGTTTGAAATAGTTCTCGATATTTCTGTAGCCCTTAACAGTTTTTTCATTTTAGCATGCAATGAAGCCATGCTTATTGTCCAAGATCCAGCTCTATTCCTAAAACAAACAGACAGTGAGCTGACCAAATTTCTTCAACATGTAAGTATCAACTGGCAAATAAAATTCGTTAACTGATTTTCAAAGTATTTTTTAGAAAATATCCACTGAAGAAATGAATCCAATGGAGATTGTCCAACATGCTGATACCTGCTGAAACTTCACTGTCTATTTTGCTGCATCGCAAAAGGCTTTAAATTTTGAGGATCGCAGAAAACATTAGTAAATTTACATAATATCGAAACTTCGAAAAAAATATATTTTCGTTGATCAAGCTATATTATAATTTCACTATTAATAAATTAATAATTTTAGAATTTTTACGTTTTTGTTTTGATAAATTGTATTAGCTATTCTATTTCTGCGTAACAATAGTCAATTTTTTGTTCGTAAATAGCAGTCGTTCAAGGACATTTAAATTAGGATGTAATCCTTTTCTTCCCAAAAAAACACCATTGCTCGTCCACACACACCCCTACAGACACAAAAAAGTTTATTAGTTTGCATCAAGGCAAAAAATAGATGGTGCAGTGTAGCAGTGTGTTTCTCCCGCCAGTCATTTGTTGGTGTTCACCCAGTTGATGGTGCTATGGGATGACTGTGGGATGGCTGTAGCAAATTGCGCAGCCCTTTTGACAGTCGTCCACCATCCGTCTTCCTCACCATTCCATTTGTCCAACAATTACCTAGACAAATCGATTTTGATGACAATATGGCAATTTATTTGTTTCTATCAGAAATAGCAACCTCTTTGCAGTTATTAGATTCTTTTAAATTTTTGGAGTTTTTCAGGTTTTTTTTTAATATTAATTGTTGTATTTTCTCTAATATTCCATCTACCCAAAAGTGACGAAATTCCTATCTCAGATTAGATATAAAAAACTAAAAGCCCCAAGTTATTGAAAAAACTGCACCCAATTTGAGTGAATTTTTTTTTGTCAATTTTGGTAAGTATGTTAATCATAGAAAGGAACTAGTCAATTTTTAAAACTTGTTTATCATTATCATTATTTAGGGTCGAAAACTTATGATAGCGGTTAGTTAATCAATAGAAATAAACGATATTTTAGGCGTATTTTGAATAGGACGGTAGCGCAGTGTAGGGAGTTGGAAAAATAATAGGAGTCAACTTTACAGTGTCTGATTAATTTTTTACCATGTTTTAGCCTAAAAAAGATGTTTGATCAAGATCAATGCTCGGTCTCATATTTCAAGTAAACCGTGCGGTCATATCTAACCCCATCGATTTTTCGAGTTTCGGGATTGAGATGCGCACAAATACATACCCGAAAAAAAATCTTTCTAATGCATGGAAAGGCATGCATATCAGAGTTTCTGTAGAGAGCCTCAGTATTTAAATCAATGTTCAATATTCTTCTTATTTGCCGGTCTCGTTGTTTAATTTTTTCTTAAAATAAAAAAAGAAACTTTCTAATAAAATCGCAGTCGAGAGACATGAAAAAAAGTTTATACCTCCTCGCATTCAAGTTTCTAACTGGGAGCTACAACTAACATTTTGTCTTATTAACTGTTAAACTTTATTGTAAATTTTATTTTCATAATCTGCTCAACAATACAGACAGTTTTAATACATAAAGCTTGTCTAAAAGCTTTCAGAAAAGATTGTGTGAACAGCTAGTAAATAATATTTCCTTTCCTTTTCTTATTATTTTTTATCGATTAAAATCTCCGCTGAACTTTTCTTTTATTCCACTCAACATGTCATTTAAATCGGCTCAGGAATTTTTAACTACTAAAAACAACTGTTTTTAGTAGTAACTTTTCTCGTTCTCTATTATCCTTCCTCTCTTTTTTCCAAAGACAAACATCTGAGGTTGGAATACGTGTGCGGAGGAGGAAGGAACACTAGATCATTCTTGTTCAAAATCTCTTTATCTACATGAAAAGAAAACAAGAGAGAGTGAAATACGTCAGTAAACATCAATTTTTAAGGGTAAAATGGCTTTATCATATTTCGGATGTCAAGAGATGTTCAGCAAATTTTAAACTTTAAACTTTTTTTGTTCGTCTTTGACTAAACTTGTTTTCGTTTGCATAAATATGTACAGTTAGCTTCAGTCAACTATGTTACAGTTAAATTTGATCAACTTTAAAAAAAATCAACTGTAGTTAACTATTTCACAGTTTATTTGTCAGCTATTTCACAGTTGTTTCTGTTATCTTTTTATAGTTAATTGCTCAAAAATATTGATATCCACCAAATTAATTTGAAATTAAAATTAATCAACCATTCGCATAGTTTAAAGTTGTACAATTGTTAACAATCACCACTTTTTTAAATTCAAATCACGACTTTTTTTCAAATACATTAGCCGGGTAATGAAAAAGGACACCGAAAAAAAACATATTTATTCCGTTGTTGCGTTTAAGCAAGTAAACACCTTTTTATTCCAATTTGAAGTGTTTACTATGTTGACTATGACTGAATTTTTTCTAGTCGGTTGACTCTAGAATAGAGATATTTTTTATGGGTGTGTGCGTGTCTTTTTATGTTTTTTAGTCTTGAGTAGTGTGTGTATGCGTATATTCTTTTCCAATTTCAAGGCCAGAGACATGAACATACCCCATTAAAGCCTTAGAGAGTAAGAGAAAAGGGATGCTGGCGTCAATAGAATTGTGAAATATTTTCACATGTGCGTCTCTATTTTTCTTGTTCTTGCGTTCAAACCATTTTCACGACTTTTGTTTATTTTTTGTTTTAGAAGCTTATTTAAGTTGTCAATAGCCGTGAAATGTCCTAATCCCAATAAACGATTATTTTGATTTTAATTTAAATTCAGACAATGTCAATTTAAATTAACTGTGTGGTAGTGGCGAAAAATTTCTTTTTTTGTTTTCTCGACCAGTCCTTTACACAAAATGAGTCTGTTGAAACCTTTTTTCTCAGACAAAGTTGCCTTTCGTTTTGGTAGAATTCCAATTTATAAACAACACATCAATAATTATTTCTTCTTTTTTCACACTATGTGTTTTGATGGATTACTGGTGCATTAATAATACACGAGATTGTGGGAGCACATTTTTATATTAATTTTCTGCTCTATTTTCGGTGTTCTAATTTTAATTTCTTTCTTTTTGAAAGAACGTGCAATAAATTTTGATTAAAGCATTGTTTTCTCCAGTTAATTTTTGCGCTTGTATCTATTTCGTTAATATAAATGTATCAAGTATTTTTATTATAGAAAATGCGATCCTCGAAATCAACAAAACGAGCGACTAAATACCGATATTTGCGAAATCACAATGCTAAAAAGCGAAGATCGTGCATAAAGCAGAGAGACAACTTAAACAATTGGTAATTTCAATTATATATATCTCTTTATAATTTTTAATACATAAAAAGTTATTTGCAGGATATGCAGTACCATTGAAGGCAAATGGGTGCCGAAAGGTGTCACTATGAGTGCTTTGATCAAACCTACTGACCAATCTACTACATCTGCTACTAAAGTCCCAAAACCAAAGAAAATTAAGGAAATAGTTGTGGAACCAATGGCAAGTCACAGCAATAATGTTGAATCATCCAACAAAAAGAAGCAGGACGTTCCCAAAAAGCAGACTCAGGCTCAACAACAACCGCAACAGAACAAGCAAATCAAAAGCAAAGTGGAAGAAAAGGCTAGTTTTGAATTTACTGGGTTCTGATGGCCTGTAAATTCAAGATGGCTTATTCGAGGAAGTTCATACCTAAGTTTTGAAAGGTTTCATCAAAAATACACAATTTTTAGAGAATTTGTTGGGAAAACTCTTTCTGGATACTAAAAAGTCTCGGAGTGAGTGCTGCAAATTTTCATTTTAATCGAGTCAGAACAGCTATATATTAACCTCCTGTGATTAATTTGACCTAATCTCCACAGATTTGAATCGAAGGAGACATTCTTATATTAGGAAGTAATTTTTTAATAAATTTCTCTAAAAGTCGTGGATTTTTCGATCAAAAAGTCCAAAAATAAAAAGTTGACAGTCTTCAATTCACGGTCTTAAATCTAGGTTTTCCGCCTAGGGTCCGACACTTTGGGCACCTCTTTTTAGAATTTTGAAAGGATGTTAGTGGCCTAAATGGCAAAATTATCATATTGCAGGGGGGAAATCCATTTAGGTTTGAAAAAGTGGCTTCCATGGCGCAGTGCGTAAGTGCTCGCGTTTTTTGGCCCAAATGGTGTTTTTTTGGTGTTGCAGGTTCGATGCCACGTAGTGGCACACTATTTTTTTTTGGCTTTTTTGGCCAGTTTAGAGGTAATTAGACTTTTTGACGCCAGATTCGGAATCATCGACCTAAATTACCCACTGCGCCATGGAAGCCACTTTTCAAACCTAAGTGGCTTCCCGCCCTCTTTAAAAACGGCTGCATTTTCGATCAAAATTCCAAAAAAAAGGTAACAAGTCTTAAATTCACTGTCTTAACTCTAGGGTCGCCACCTAGAGTCCGACACTTTTCAAACCTCTTTTTAGAATTTTAATAGGATGTTAGTGGCCTAAATGGCAAAATTATCGTGTTTCTTAAAAACGGCCGCAAAAATCGAAATTCTTGTGATATTTCGAACTAGTCTCTCGGATCAGAATTGACAAAAGACTTAAGAAATCAGGTTTAATAAAAATAAAAAACAGGTTTAATATAAAAAAAATTATGCTTGTGTAACTCAACTATTATTAGGTGCCGCCCCAAAACATGTGAACCAGGACTCCAAAGCTAACAAACCTGATAAAAAAGCAAAAAATAAGAACACCGGCCAAGACACAGACAAACTGCAAAAACAGGAAAAAACTTCATCAAAAGGAAAAAAGGTAAAATTTTACTAGAAACATGTGACGAGATTTTTTAAAACCTGAGTTCTATCGTAGATACCTCAAGACAATGGCTCGACCGTGATTAAAGCAGAAGTACAAGAATTTGTTAGCCAACCACTTAAGAGTAAATTGACTGAAGAGTTGTTAGTAGATGTTAGCCCCCCTGCAACACTCTCCGCCAATGAACCCTCTTTAACGGTATGTTATTTGAAAAAAAATAATTTAACTGTTATATAAATTGCAGAAATGCTCTGTAGACAGTGGAGTGGACACCCTTGAAGAAAGCAGTCATCACCAACGATCTTCCTCCAATTCTATCAATTCTATCAGCAATGGCTCCTCCACTCACGAAGACTCCCACACCGACACAACCACCCACCAACATCAGCCCAAGCAAAACGGAATCACTAAGTTTGCTCAAAATGTAGCCGAATTCGTCAGTCAAGTTCAAGAAAAATTTGAGGTCAGTTTAAAAAATATTTTAATCCTACTGATTTGACCTGAAATTTTTTGCTGTAAGCAAGACCATGAAAAATGCAACTTCTCCATATTTTAATTGAACAACTAAATTCTACAAATAAAAGGCTAATAATATTATTCTTCGGCTCAATTTCGAAGATAATAAGACAGTTTGCATTGATGTGAACTGCTTGCTTAAATATGCTTGAAAGGAGTGGGGAACTTGTGTGACTAAGACTAGAAAATCTGTAATGCATGTGGATAAGCGTTAGCGCTGGTTGACCAGATATGGTTCGCAGAGCCGACCCCACCTGGCGACAACCTTATTTTTTTGCCTTTCCGATCAATAACTGAGCTATTGATTGAAAAGTTGAATTACTTGTGAGAATCAGTCAAAATAACTGGAGTAACTTCAAGCGGGGTCGATGCATCAAAAGAATTTCTAGTCACACACACAAAACCATACCTATTGCTCAATTAAGCAGCATTTAGTATCATTTTTAGAGTAAAACCCCACAGATGGTGCAGCAAAATACAGTCAGTGAGCAACTACAACATGTGCAAAAACTAGAGAGTAAACCATTTATCTACAAAAACGACTACTCAAACCTGCAGGTTTACTCAAAAATGTTACGTTAATAAAAAATAATGCTTTTTTTAGAAAGCGACACTGATTGAAGCGAAGCCAAGACAAAGAAAACCCAGAGTCAACAAATTGCTGCCCAGAGATATTGAATACTGCACTCATATGATGGAAACCTACGGAGAAGATTATCAGGTGTGAAAAACCAAAATTAAAGTATTTATTCGATTAGAGAACACACCATATTTGAACAGAAAAGCTTGCACTCCCTCCATCAGATTATAATTTCACAGCAATTATAATCTATCAAGCAAAATTGAGTTTAATAATCCATTAGAAACCTGTGGTGACGAAGATTTTTATCAAGGCTGATGTCCCAGGTCATCATTTGGCAGAAACATGACTCTCTTTTTGCCCAACGCGAAAAGGCGGCTGGTGATTTTGCACCAGAATGACCAGAGGGTATGTACTCTCTGAGCCAAAAGAGCAGAAACCCAAGCCGAGTCACCCCGCAACTTTTTTCTTCGGGCAGAAATATGACTAAATTTGCTGCCAAATGATGATCTGAGACACAGGCCCTAATCGAATATCTCGCCACCACAGGTTTACGTTCCCAAAAACTCGGATTTTTCACTCAAAGTCACTTTTATGCTTTTTTTCTGAGCTAAAATCAAATCCAGCTTCTAACACGGGAATTACGGATTGTAACTTCGGTTTACATAAGCTCAGCTGTTCATGCTGAACAAGGTAGGAGAAAAAAATTCTCTGAAAATGTACTCTGGCTAGTTCACTCCAGGTAGTGATCGTTCGATACCTCACAGTTTGGACTTGTTTCAAGTGTTTGATTGTAACTTTTTATTTTATAACAATATTGCTGATCTGAAACACGTATGTGATGCAAAATTCGATGAGCTTTAAAACGAGTATAAGTTTACTTGGTTAGTTGCCGTATAACATCCAGAATATTCATTTTTCGAAAATTCTCTGAAATAAAAAATTCAGTCCCTTTCTATAAGCATCAAAAAATATTCGATACTACCGTTCAAACCTAGAAAAGTTGACTGCAGAAGGAAGCGCAGATTCTTCGCATCATTTTGATACCAAATAAGACAATGAACCTTTGTGAAAAGTCTTGCAGCAATTAACAAAATTGTTGGAATCTAGGCCTTTTCCGGGTTATTTTAAATTCGCCCTTTTTATGGCCTTCTGTATTTATCTTATTTTTGCAGCTCGGGGCATACCTTACAACTGTCTAAAATTTTAAAAAATAAAATTTTAGTCGAAAAAAACACGAAAATAGAAGCTCAAAGATCATCGAATTTCGCATCACATACGTGTTTCAGATCAGCAATATTGTTATAAAATAAAAAGTTACAATCAAACACTTGAAACAAGTCCAAACTGTGAGGTATCCAACAATCACTACCTGGAGTGAACTAGCCAGGGCACATTTTCAGAGAATTTTTTCTCCTACCTTGTTCAGCATGAACAGCTGAGCTTATAAGCAACTGCTATAGTTTTCAAAGCCACCAATTTAAGGTTTCGATAAAGTGCCATAAACCCTTCCTCACACAGCCCTATAATTTTGGCAAAGGGAATGGATCATTCCAAACAAAATGTTGACCATCTATAAAAAATTCAAAAACACTGTGAATTTAGAGCATGAAAAATGACCCCAAAAATATCTACATGGACGATGCTTCGGGAATTGCCAGGAAAATCCGAGTCTTCCGCGAATCGCCACACTACCAAGAATATTTGGACTCACTAAAAGCATGAGAAAACAGTACTTCTTCTACTACAAAAATCTCCTTTTGCTTCAATTCTACTAGTATGGTTTCAAGCATTTCAATGGCCAAATTACTTTCATTCGGTGGCAAGTGCGGGCTGATTTCATGTGCATGGGTCTTCTGCTTTCTGATTGTTAAATTTTGTGAAAAATAAAAGTTTTTACTTCTTTGAGAAGCATTTTGACAAGAGAACTCAATGATCATCTTTGTTTTCTCGAGTAAAGTTAACCCTGCAACATCACTCGTGAACTTTGTGTTTCTATAGAGTGTCTCAATAAAACTAAAGCATTTTAGAAATTTTTTTTTCAAGGACTTCCGCAGACCGGTGAAAAAAAATCTTTTGAGGTCTTAGCCAACAATTTTTCGGTAACTATTTTTTTGGTTTTTTGGTAAATTCACAGGTGCTCGGTATCCATCATTTTTCAAAGGACGTGGACATAGCAGCAGCAACAGTTTATAATAAAACTTCGAAATGCTCTACAGGAGTGTTCGAAAAAATCTCTCACCGAAGTCTTTGAAAAAAAAACACATCTCAAGGTGTCTTGGTAAGAGCGAATTTAAGAGGCGGGAATTTAAAAAAAAGGTTTAAAAATTAAAAGGTTAAGAGGGAGGAGGCATTGTTGCAGGGGGAGTTATTTTCCAATACCAATTTCGGTAAGTTTATTATTTTGCACAGTGTCATTTTTAGTCAAATCTTTTTTTGTCAAATATGCTTCAGCCATTATGAATGCCAAGACCTTGAATCGTGGTGCTCAGAACAGATAAATTTATCTGGCAGATAGAATTCGATTTTTGAAATTTTTTTTTTAAAAACGCGCACAAAAGACCATATATTTGCTATAAATAGTTAGCGAAACAACATGTCACCCTTTCTGAACCTAACTTTGTTCATTTCTAACGGCAAGAAGGATCAATAAACATTTAAAACAACGGCAAGCGGAGAATTTAAGCCTGTCTTGGTCTTCCCCTTTTCAAAAATTCACGTCCAAAATTTAAAAATCTAGAGCCGAAATTCAGTATTCTACGGCCAAAAAAAAACTACGGCTGAAAATTAAAAAATCTACGGCCGATTTTCAGTATTCTACGGCCAAAATTCAAAAATTTACGGCCAAAAAATCTACGGCCAAAATTAAATATTCTACGGCAATATTTCACAATTCTACGGCGAATTTTAAAGGGGGGTGACACTTGGGGGTTGAGAAATGGGTTTGTTAACCTAATGAAAAACCCATTGACGGGTTGCAAAAAGATTTTATATATACAAGTTATTTATGTGATTTTATGATGGGTTTCACTACATTATTTGGCATTATTTAGTGAAACCCATCATAAAATCACATAAATAATTTTATATATAAAATCTTTTTGCAACCCGTCAATGGGTTTTTCATTAGGTTAACAAACCCATTTCTCAACCCCCCAAGTGTCCCCCTCCTTTAAATATAACCCGATAAATTTATATGTTCTGCGCACCACGCCTTGAATTTAGATGGAAGTTATCTCCATACCTTCTAAAGTGTGTGAAAAATTTTGAAATATAACCAGAAGGAAAACAAATTATTAATGGGTTCGATCAACTAAATGTATTCGATGTATCGATGTCATTTCGAAGTGATTTTTGTTTAATTTCTGTGCTCATTTTTTGTCTATAATATAGCTTTGGACTTTTTCTACAAGTCTCGACCAAGCATTGAGCAGCTATAAATAAGCGTGACTTGCTCTTTTGTAAATAGTCGAAGTAGTCGAAAATAGGAGAAAATGGTGGGTTTGGACGTTGGAAGTCAGTGGTCTAAATTTTTGCGAACAGATTGCAGCTTACATACGCTGATTCAAAAGAGCAGATCACAACGATCCTTTCCACGTATCACACTATATTACTAGGGACAACAGGCTGCTATCGGCGCCTCTATCGTTTTTTGAATTTCTATAAATTTCTTCTCTTATAAATTTTTTCGTTGAAATTTTTCATGCGCGTATTCTTGTAGAGCGTAATTCCATAAGAATTTGGCTCTTTACCTATTTTTGGAACTTTGATTGACCCTTGTACCTCGCTTTGTAGACCTTGGAAGCCGGTCAGCAGGATTTGTCAGGAACTTGGGCAGGCTCTACGAGAATATGCAGAAATGAAAATTCCGTCGAAGTCCTCCCAGGTCAAGTTGTAAGATGCCGTCAAAAAATAACAGTCAAATGTATCGATGTAACTTCATCCTTCTCAAGATCGTTCCCGTCTAGGGTTCGAAAGTCCGAATTATCTACAATGTATTGGGCTTCTCATTGTACTGAAACTCTCGATACCACGCCACCCCTGGGGACCGGCCCAAAGTGGCGTTATATCGTGAGTTTATTTGACTGAATTTTAGTCAAATCTGACTAAATTGGTCTTTTTCGGGGTGGCGTTATATGGAAGTGGCGAGAAAAAATTGACAATTTACACAAAAGTCATTTGGTTCAAAAAAAAGTTCTCAGAAAAAAACCTATTTTTTACCATTGTGAAAGTGCCCCGGAACGTTTTTTATTGCGGATTCAGAAAGAACAACTAATTTCGCACAAGATGAACAGAAATATTTGAAAAAAAAGGTTGGCAACAAAAACTTTTCTGTAGGGCGAAAAAGTCTGCACACCGCACTTTTAATGTATTTTGTAGGATTTTCCATTTTGGGATATTTAAAAAGCCGAATTTATAAAGAAGTTAAAAATAAACATTTTATTATATCGATGCAAAATTGAGCGAGCTTTCTGATTGTATTATTACCTTGTGCTTATACGGCAAGTTTTATTAGAAAAGGCGGTAATTTAAACAAAATTCGAGTTTTTTAAAATATTTTTTGGAGAACAACCTGTTTTACTGCGAGTAAAAAGCCATACTGCAAGTTTTTTATTATAACTTTATAAAAAACACAAAATTTCCAACAAAATGGTATATAAAAGTCAGAAAAATGAGTGGCAACAAAAAGTTTTCTTTAAAACGAAAATGTAATGCACCAGGTTCCCAATGATTTGCTTTTGATGATCCAATAGTCTTATGAATCGGCCTAGAAGAGAAAATAGTTTTATGAAAGCTCACTAAGTACAGAACTTATCCTTAGATGCAGGCACATCAATCCATAAATAAATTATTGAAGTCAAAAATATCAAGCGCTAAATATTCAAGAGAACAAGACAGTCACCTCTACAAAACTTATAAAAACCATCGAAAACTTGGTGCATTATATTTTTGTTTCAAAGAAAACTTTTTGTTGCCACTCCTTTTTCTGACTTTTTCACACCATTTTGTTCAAATTTTGGGTTTTTTCTGAATCCACGATAAAAAAAAACTTGCAGGAAAAAAAGGAAGAAAAAACTTGCAGAAAAACGTACAGGATAGCTTTTTACCCACAGTAATACATGTTTTTCTCTAAAAAGATGTTTCGAAAAAACTTGAATTTCGTTTAAATTGCCGCCTTTTCCACTGAGAATTTTTGTTTTGGAAAATATGATTTTTGAGTAAATTGTCAATTTTTTCTACAAAAAATTGACCGATATGCAAATATCAACATAACCATAAGAAACCCCGCTTAATTTTGCGTAGAATGGTATCAAATGCGTGGGAGTCCTGTGATAAAAATGAAAGGCTATATTCGCAAGAAAGAAAACATCCACATTTCAGATCTTCGACATAGGTCACATTTGAGAATGGCCATGTTTTGTCACATAAATATGACGTTGGCGTTCTGTCAATAGTCAAGATACTCAAAATTAGTTCCTCTTTCGAATGAGACCAAAATTAGAAATTACGAAGAAATTGAGGGAACAATAGTGTACAGTCAAAACTCGATATAAGGACGCTCGATTTAAGGACAGTGTTTTTGCCGGTCCCTTGAGTGTCCTTATATCAAGTTTTGACTGTATGTGAAGTGGCCCACTTTTACAGAAAATGCCTTTCAATACAAACTTTTAGACAATCTCAAAAGTTGACAGATTTATTTATTCACCCGGAACAAATTTTATTGATGGGTTTCCTAATTTCGACTTCATGTTTTGAATTTTAATTTCGTAGCCCATAAAGTTTTTTTCTAATTTCTACAATAGTGATTGTGGAACATACATGTCCCTCCGGTTCTGATGGGTAAAAAGCAACTTTGCGTTTAAGTTACCGAATATTCACACAACTTTTACCGTAAAATGACTTTGATAATTTTTTGGGAACACTACTAAACACACCACTGAAGTTTCCCTTGTTAGAGTCCTTAACCATGAAATTCTGTAACAGAATACCTTATTTCGTCTAATTAGCACCGCCTTCGACCTTTTATTCATTTTGCGCATAACTCGCAAGAGCTTTACTATTTCCGTGTTTTAAATCTCGGTTAAATCACGGGATCGACTTCTAAATTTTTCCGATTATCGGGCATCCGAAAAATGTATGCACATGGCGTTTATCAGAGAAAATACTGTATATTTTCTTTATTCGTGCCTCACTATTCTTGGAAGCTCAACGGGATTTTACAAAATATTTACTAAAAAAAATTCTGCAATTCTAAACATTTTTAACAAAAAATATTTTCGGTACCAACTGTAGAAAGTGCTAAGAAAATTAGAGAATACGGAACACTCTTTCAGAGAGATAGAGATAAATGATACACCTTCTATATTCATCCCACCTTTTGTTTATCCACTAAAGGGTTTGGATTTTCTTTGTATTTATCCGATTTGTCTTCAGGTAAAAGTGATTTCACTTAATAATTTTCCAATGTTCTATATAAATCACTAGTACTAGTTAAAACTAATCAATGCTAAATACAATTGTTTTCCACAGATTTTCTGCTGTTTTCCTCACTAATGTATTTTTCATAAACTATTTGGTATATTGTAGCAATGCTTTTTCAACTTATTTTCTTGACAAAGATGTAAAAACACCCACGTTTTTGCAAAAAGCTGAAATATTGAGCAAGTCTAATGTGCTGAGAAGACTTAAAAGGGACTTTATGTACGCTTCTGGAGCCAGTAATGACACAGATCCGCTTTGCTTTCAAGTTAGTTTTGATTTTTTTAGCAAAATGTATACAGTACACTATGGATACAACATGACCCTTGAAATTAATTCCCGCCTGCGGTCCGACCTTTTTTTTTAACCCAATTTTGAATTTTTTTTTGACAAATAATTCGCTTGTATAGTGCGAAATATGGCGAAAATTCAGATTTCACAAATTGGTTCTACAATTCTTAGAACTTTTGACACACAACACCATCGACTTTTCAAAAGTGGCGGTGTTATAAAAATATGTAGTCATTTTAGATTGTCCTGTGATCCACAAAAGTTCCTGCATAGATTTATATATCAATAATTAACTCTCACTGTTTTTCGTCTGTTCTCAGCAAGAACTTCTCACTGTTTTCGTTTAGTAAGCTTTTGTTGACAAAAAGACGAAAAAAAGTTTTTGATGGGCTTCAAAATGTAATTTTGTAGTTAAGATTTCAATCACGTAACCGATCAAGAATTCTAACAACATTTTGATTTCACAGTCCATCTCTCTATTTTCATGAGACATGAAATTTAAAAAACTTCAGAGCTTAAAGCAATTCTCTCAGATGCTGGATCAAATCCAGGAGTATATGGTCAATCTTCCTGTTACATCGAGAGCCGCAGGACTGACTGGCAAAAGTTTTAAAAAATTCGAAAAGTGGGTTGAAAAAAGTGTCAGACCGTATGCGGGACCGAACCTTAGGGTGGTGTCACATCGAGAGTCGACTGTAACTTTATTTTTGCATTATTTTTTTTCTAAATTAACAATAAAACATCAAAAACAATGTAAAAGTCATCTGATTAGATGAGTTTTCGGCACTGGAGCAGCTAAATGGGTAGAAAAAGTCGGCTGGCAGTCTTATGTTAATCTCAGGGAATTGTTTGTATTTGGCTTCAACTGGGTATTCGGGCACTCCTATTTGGATTTTTCTTTCGAAATATACTGTTACTAGATTATTTTCTTGGTTTAAAGCATCGGAATCAAAGGCTATTGTAGCATATAGCAGTGTTAAGTGACCTCTGGTGAAGCCGGGTTGCAGGCAGGCTAGAGTGAAAGTGTTTGGCTGCGGTTGAGCATTGGCTTGGAAACTGTAGGGAATCTAAACACAATGTTTTAGGAAAAAGCTATTAGGAAAAAGTTATTGTTTGAAGGATTTAAGTATAGTCTACCTTCGATATAATGCCACCTAGAGGTTGGTTAAAGGACTGCCATTATATCGAGGGTTGACTGTTTAACCATTTTACATTGCGACTTGTCTTTTTTCAAGTATTTCTGAAAAAAATTAAGGAAAATTTAGGAATTCTGTTTTATTTGCGCTGTTTTATTTTGATTCTTTTGGTTTAAGGATGCTAACTATGATATCGGTGAGATTATATAAGAGCTAGTCAACAATAAAAACCCTTACAAATTGCAAGTATTAGATTTTCTTGGTATATTAGAAAACTGGCGAAATGTTTTTTCGGGTTGTACGAAAAATTGTACAGTCATTATAGCTATTAGAGTTATAGTTATTTCTAAAGTCTATGCAAAATTTATCATCTAGGTCAGTTACCCCGATCGATAACTGTACGTGAATAACTAGAATTTTTCCTATAATATACGAAAAATTCTACAGTTAACGATGAACAAGATTTTGCCAGCAAAAAATGTTTCTGCCCGATTTTCCCAGCAAAAAAAATTTTGCCCCAAAAAAATTTTCAAAAAGATTTTGACCGGGCAATGACCCAACCCTACCTAATACCGGCGCAACTGGTACTGAAAATAGTTCTTGGCGGCAGTTTTTGTGTAAAAAACTAATGCCAAAACAAATTGCGATTTATTTCCAAGAACAAAACAAAAACACAATTTTTTTTTTTTTCAAATAGAGCAAAGTTTAAGCTCTAAATTTTACAGTCGAACCTCTTTATAGTAACACCCCGATATAGTGACACCCTTGATATAGTGACACCCCGGGCCCGATTTGGTTGGCCGACAAAGAAACTAAATAGGATATAGTGACACCCCGATATAGTGACACCTGGATATAGTGACACCTAGGGGTCGGTCCCCAGGGGTGTCACTATAAAGAGGTTCGACTGTAAAGTAAAACTCACATAAACAGAAGTCATGTTGTCATCAAAATATGACAAACGTTCGCATTTTAACACAGCAGCAGTTTCATTTGATATTGTTTCTACTAATTGAGCCAAAGTGAAGCTCATGGGTGACCAAAGGACGTCTGTGCTTCTAAACAAAAACTAATAAAATATTAACATATAAGGCACAAAACCTACTTAATTTTGCATCCAACAAGCACATTTTTATTTTTTAAACCACTTTTGTCCGAAAACAAGTAGGCAAGCTCAGTACTGCATGTATTTTCTATAGTAGTTTTAGAAGAAACTTCACTGGTATGGCTGTTAATGACAGTTTGTTGAGCTGAAATTGTTGATCAAAAATGAAAAATTTTAGTGGGTCATTACCGGCTGTAAATTCCACAATAAAGCAGCTAACAAGGCTCAAAAGCAGTTCTAATTGGGACATTAACCCATAAATAGCTAGTAAAGTAAAAAAAAGTGTGTGGATATGTTATGGTTGCTATGGTATTGGCTAATAGCCCATTCTTGCGCTTTTCATTTATACTCAAGAAACTGTTTAAAAAGACTAGAAAAACCAGATCATTGGATACAGTCTAACTTTATTCAACCGCTACCCCAATCGTCACCCTTGGTTACTTTGACTTTTGACCAGTAACGAAATAAGGATAACCTAAGCCCAGTTAACCGCCACTTCAGTTATCCGCCACCCAAAGGCCGGTCCACATAAAATCACCTTAGTTAAAGGGGGGGGAAGAGGGGAAAAAGCCTTTTAGGTTTGAAAAAGTGGCTTCCATGGCGCAGTGTGTAAGTGCTCGCGTTTTTTGGCCCAAAATGGTGTTGTTTTGGTGTTGCAGGTTCAAACCCACGTAGTGGCACACTATTTTTTGGCTTTTTTGGCCAGTTTAGAGGTAATTTGGGTCGCTGATTCCGATTCTGGCGTCAAAAAAGTCTAATTACCTCTAAACTGCCCAAAAAAGCCAAAAAAATAGTGTGACACTACGTGGGATTGAACCTGCAACACCAAAAAAACACCATTTTGGGCCAAAAACGCGAGCATTTACGCACTGCGCCATGGAAGCCACTTTTTCAACCTAAATGGCTCCCCCCCTTTAACCACTACTTCTTATTCCAACACTTTGAACATGAATTTACGCCAAAATTTCTTCCACATAAAGCGATCTGTTTTTTGTGACCATTTGTGAAATTTGTCTATTCTCAATGTCAGCTATTTTCTCACCGTTTTGTTAACTTTTGTAATTCATTCATCTAACTTTTGACAAAAACCTTAAAAATATTTTTTTACCATGTTTGCGCTATAAAATTACTGGTTTGTGAATTTTCAAAAAAATTCCTTGGTCCCCTAAGCTGATTTGACGGGGGTGGGTTCGGAGGGGGAGGCGGTGCTAAGGCTTTAGTGAGTGGAAGGTTGAATAGCTTTAGGTGAAATTTAAAAAGAAATTGACAAAAAGTGCCACACAAAAACCAGAGAGCTTACATTAAAACAAAGCTAAATGTAAAAAGCCAAATTTAGACACTATCTCAAATTATTTCACATACGTCTAAAAGTAAAAAACAATTTCAGAGCTGCAACAATGAGTGGAAGCTTGCGTTTGAAGCCAGATTTCACATCAACTGTTCCGACTTCTATGATTTCCCTTTCCACCCAAAAATACTTGACTACACCAATTTCATTGACTATTGCCAAATGGCTGACGAGCAGACCAAGTGTTTTATAGACAAATGCAAAGACGAGGTTTTTTCTAGCTATATTTCAGTCATATTTAGTAAGTTATTATTTATTTTAAGTCGGCAGACCGTGTCTTTTCGCCAGCCAACTTTCTGTGTCACTTCAAAAGAAGCCAGTTCACTCAGGCCAGACCTTGTCTGGAGGAAAGTGAGCCATTGACCTTTTTGAAGTGTGATCAGCAGTGCCATTCCAAAGCAGTGACCAATGCAATGGCTGGTTCTAGTCAAAACCGCCCAAATGGAGCAGATAAAAGAAAAAATATTCTGAAGACAGTAATCAAAGAGCTGATGTTGGCAAGGTAACAAATAAATTACCTCCCGCATTTAATTTTGGATCACTTGGAAAATACACAAATGAAATGTTTTAGCGTAGGCCAGTGTATGTTAGGACATAGTCAAACAGTTTTTTCTTACTTTTTTAACTTCGAGAAACATATTTGAATTTGTGATAACATACGCTGATCACCCTTGTCTAAGCATAAAATGTTAAAATAATTAAAGATGGAAACGGGACGAGACGATTTCGTGAAGCAACGTCCCGCACCGGAATCCTGGCCGAAATTTGGCCCGTACCGAAAAATTTGTATTTTTACATTCGAAAAAATTCGGATGTGGGCGATAGGCAAACAGAAAAAAGTTTCAAAAAATGTCCCTGCTACAGTATTTTTTGTCTTTTCCATCGTTTTTAGGACCTGGACTGAAAATCTGGACCTTTAAGGACTTTCCAATATTTCTTTGTGCAGCGCATATTTGTTTTAATTCGTTTTTGAAAGAAATAAAAGCCGAGAAAGAAATACGAAGTTAAACAAAAAATGCGTTGCACAACGAAATATTGGAAACAAAAAAATTATTTTGAAAACGCCAGGGAAGACCAATGCAATTTTTGCACCAGATAGTGGGATAGAGCCAAACATTTTCATATAAAATTGATTTTTAGGTTTTCTCCACTCCAGAAATGGACAATTACGAAAATGAGCTGGACTTACTGTGCTCTTTTCAAGAATGCTACAAAACCTGTCATGAGTCTATCATAAGTCAGATTGTTTTTTCAAATTTAAAACCAGGGTTTTTTTTTGCAGACCAAATTTGTGCAACCGGCCTAGCAGACATGGCCCTAGACTTAGTGGCCACTTATGTTCAATGGCATGCAGCTGATGTTTATGATTGGCACTTGGTCACAGAGAATGTAGGCAGATTGCCAGCTAGTTGCGCTCGCCTCACTAACAATAATAACCAGCTACAGCAACATCAGCTGGAGGCTAAGCACACAGGCGACAAAGATCCTATTCTAAAGCTAATGAAAAATGTTTCGTAAAAAATAATTTTTTTCGCTAATAAAATATTTTTAAGACTAAATGTAGTAAAAAAGCTATATCATGTTATTTAATTGTATATTTAATTTATTTAGTTAAAACAGCTTTCCAACTTTTGGCCCTATTAAAAATCGGACAAATTATTGGCCTTGGTCCCTTCTGTTGATTTTTAGGCTTAAGGTTTATGAAGGGTAGGCCAGCGTATGTTAGGAATGGGTTCAAACCTTTTTTTACTTACTTTTTTAACATCGAAAAAGCCTTTTTGAGTCCGACCTAACATACACTGGCATGAGCCTAAAAACACACTAAAAATCAACAGGGGACCAAATTTCTACGAAAAGTATGGGAAAATTTTTGCACAAATGCATGTAGTCATGAAACAGACCATACTTTAAAAATCAGCATGAAAAATGGCACCTGAAAATGTTTTAAAGTCAAAATCTGTAGAACTATATATAACCCACAAGAGTACCAAACTATGATCTAATCGCTTCCAAAAACATAATTTAAAGCAAATTATTTACATAACAATTCTCGACGAAAGACACACTTTCTCAAAGGATTTGTATCATAACAAAATTTAAAAAAGAACAAGTTATGGTGGAAAGGATTTCGGGGCGAAAGAGGAAAAAGCCAAAAACAGTTAAATTCAAAAAAGTTTTGGCGGTAAAAGGGGAGAGCCGATTTGTGATGTGAAACAAACTAGCAAAATGCCCCAAAATATTGTGCTTTAAATTATAGTTTATATGAGCTTGGATCACGCTTTTTTTTAAATTTAAATTCAACCAGGGTGGTATCCTCAGTCACAATGACTTTAGCGGACTAAGATTATTATACTCAGTCATCAGACGGCTGAGTTGAAGTTTTAGGCCCGGCTGATGGCTGAGATAATGGTTGAGTATACCCAGAATCCAACTGCAAATTAACGGTCAAGCTTCTAAATTAATTTCTCCAAGCTTTACTACACGGTTGCGCAAGTATTTTTCGGTTTTTCAAATGGCTGTGTTTTTTAAAGTGTATGAACACAACAACCAGATCCTTTTTTTATCAGAGGAACACGGGAGTTTTTGTTCAATACTAAACTTTTTAACAAAAATCAATAGCTTATATGCTCTTTTATCCTAAAGATTTATGATTATCCTTCATTGCTAACTCAACAAAAACAACCTTGAAAATTCGTTGAACTGTTGTTCTTGTAAGAGTTTTTTCCTTCATTACTTCTATTACAACGAGACTTTGTTTAACACCAAAAAATATAAAGATCGAACTTGAAATTTTTCGCCTTTTTGTGGAATTGAAGTATAAATATTTGAGGAAATAGAGTTGTTTGAATGTGATATTTTAAAATTTGTTGCTGTGTATTTTTTTCTCATTGCATTTTGAAATTTGCTTTTGTAAATTTTATTTACTAAAAAGTAGAAAACAGCAATTTCATATTAAAAATACAAAGAAGTAGAACAGACCAAATCAGCGCACAGAAGACGACTATAAAACCAAGAACATGTATATCACAATTTTCCAGTAAAATTTAGAAAAAAACTAATATTAAGAAAAATGGGAGCACATGCACAACGATAGAACAATAGTTGAATATATTTCAGACAACATATTTCTTGCTTAAAAAGCTGCATTGCAAGTAACTGACCAATGGGTATTTTCATCAACTTTTTGCGATAAACATTTTTCGACCCTAGTTGAATATAATCACCCCCCCTCCCACCAATCAAATTTTTTGAAAGTGTTTCCAAACAACTTACATCGACCTAAAATAACTTCAATAGCTCGGAAACGACATTTTTGAGGTTCTGATCAGTAAAAAATTAAGTTTTGAGCGTTTTGAATTTTTGTTTTACCATCTTTTTCAACATAGGACTTGACAAAAAGAGCCCCTAAAAGCATTTTTGATCAAAACTCTAGCTCGGAATTATGTCTAAGGTAAGTGAATATGCGCATCTCTAATCAACCCTAAAGGGGCCGCAGTTGGTCCCTTCTTGTTGAATGCTGTTTGGCAGTTTTCACTGCGCCCCTTCAGGAGCGCAAGGGGCATGGTGTCTTGGAGTCGAAGTGCGCGAGAGGGGGGGGGGGACGGTGGACTTTTGGATGGCACCAAAACTCAATTTTTAAATGACCAAACACCAAAAAATGTTTTTTTAGCTCTTAATGCCAATTTTGAGTCAATATAGGGTGTTTAGGAACATTCTGAAAAAAAGTTCATTTGGAGAAGGGAAATGTGCATTATATCCAAGTAGAGCACATTTTTATTGTAGTAGTAATTCATTGACAATTGCTGTACTTAAAGTATCTACAGAGCAAAGGGATTTGTGGATGGACGGGCAGATTGACTGGGTGTTGGGTACCATTAGAGTCGTTGTTGACTGAAGCAGACCGTTGGGCAGTCATCATTTCGTGCAGTGATGGCGATGGTCGCTGTTGAGCGGCAAATGGGTTGGTGGCAATGTTAGAGCTTCCTAACATGAACGGGTTGGCTGCCGCAGCTGCTGAAATTATGAAAAATTAATGAGCTTTTCATTCTGAGGCTTGATAATTTTTTTTTAAAAAACTATAAGGATTGCTCATTGACTTTTTTCTAGATGTTATCCTCAAATTTTTCGAATTTTCGAATTGAAAATTGACAGCCTATATAAAAGTCTGACAAGTAACTTTGTAAGTAACTAATTTGTACAATCGGTTTTAAATTATCGTTAACTATTTTGGCACTAAATTTTGTAAAACTAAAAATCATTACTAGGTTTTGCAGAAGAAACACTGTTACTTGTGGGACCTGCAATAATATTATTATTTTTTTTTTCAAACTATCTCAGTCATCTTACCCATCAAATTGTCAAGATTAACAAGGAAGAATTTTCTCCCAAAAATGTTTCCGGAGTTTTTACATTAGGGCGTTGTTGTTGGCCTAGACTCATAAAATTTGTGTCTATGTTAGGAGTGTTGGCCATTGAAGCAGTTTTGTGTTGTTCAGTAGTGACTGCTGCAGCTTGCTGACTGCTCTGACTTTCAAAAGCCGCCCTTAAAGCATTATTTACCCATTTGATTAAAACAAATTTTGCAAATATCAATACCAAGGGTCATTTTGTGGAGTAGTTGGGTAGGTTGATGAACTGGGCAGCAGAATATCCGAGGGAAGATGCTGTAGTGGTAGTGGGCAGCTGAAGTGGCTGCAGCGTAAGATGGCAACTGAATTTTGCATTTTTTTATGCAGTTAAAAAAATTAAATTCCATTTTGTTATTTTTTATGGCTATCTTTATGGAATCGTCAACAAACTGACTGGATGAACTGGTTGGCCAACTGGAGACCATGGGTCATTGCTAGCTGTAGAGCTAGTCAGAGGAGCTGAAGCGGGTGCAGCCAGGGCAGGATAAACTACAATAAATTGGATTATTTGATGGCTACCTTCAAAGAACCCTGTCTTTTCATTATCATGACATTGACCAAGTTTTGAATGCGCAAGAAATCGCATAGTACATTTTTGAACGTTGTATTCTTTTGCTTATCAAACGATAAGAAGAAAAGGTAAAAGTTGCACAGCAGTGAAAGTCGTATACCGTATAACTTCTGTTAACTCTCAATTAAATTTTTAAAAATCAGACCAATGTGATACAGGTCTTATATAGAAGGTCGAGTGTAGTGTGAGGCTCGAACTCACATTCACACTCACACTCACAGTGTGATCTCACGTCACACCCTCACAGTCACACTCACACTTGATGTGAGTGTGACTTTGACAATCAACATGAGTTCGAAAAATCGTATTTCCTTTCATTTTTCACGGTCTTTTGCGGCACGTCTGGAAGGGAGTTGGATGAAGTTTTTAATAAAGTTTTTATAATTAGGCTGGGGATTCAAGATTTAAGTTGACTCGATTTTCGGGTGGCTGCAAAAAAACTCATGTATTTGTTAAATTGATCCGACATTTTGTTTACCTTTAATTTTAAAAACTTTTACCAACTCTGATTTGTCAGTCTAATCAGAAATCTCGCAAGAATCTTCACTTTATCGATTGTCTTTGTAAATGGCAATAGTTTTGACAAGAAGACCCCTAATAAGTTTTATTTTCTACTAACCCAATGTTTACTTTTAAATTTTGTTTTCTATTAGAGGTTTTCGAAATCGTAAACGTAAAAGTACATATAAGTAAACACCCCTCGCTAAAACCAGCTCTGTTTTTTAGCAGTTTCGCAATAAAAACATTGCGGAATATATAAGTAAACATGCAAGTATTAAAAGTGCTATAAAAGTACATTCAAGTAGATTTTATTCTCTATTAGGGATTTTTGAGCTCTAAAATGTAAAAGTACATACAAGTAAACACCCCTCGCTATGCCCAGCTTTGTTTTCTGGTAGTTTTGCAATAAAAACACTGCTGAATTTTCAAGGCGTGTTTTCATTTTCTGCAGGGCTTGTATTATGTGTAAATTTATTTTTTGAGCAAATATTGTTTTAGAGCAAATTTTGGCTTGTTTTTATTTTTTCAAGTAAAAAATGGTTTGCTCTATTGGACAATGACAACCAGAATTTTGCATCGGTCCCCGCTGTTGTTTTTTTCAAACTGTTTTTAGAATGTTTATTTAATGGCTGATTATGGTGATAAGGTCATTATAGTGAGCAGAATCACTTTAATCAGCTAAAGACAACAAGGGTTACCAAGGTAAAAACTGTGAAAAAACGACCGGGCGGACCAATGCAAATTTTTGGTACCGATTGTGCAATAAGGTCGAAAGGTTTTGTAAATAGTAATTAGTAAGATTGAATAACTCTTGAAATTTAGATTGACTCTGTTCTCAAAAACTATTATGGCTACTAGAAAAGAGGCAGAATCACTTCTTTCAGGAAAGAAATCCGAACCTGCACCCAAAAAAATTTCTCTTCTCAAATTCACTATTCATTTTATAATCGCTGTACTATTGGTTTTTATTTTGTCTGCAGTATTGATAATTGTCCTTTATAAGTTTAAAATTTTTCAACTGCACCTTAACCAATCTGAACCGAAAATCAGAAGGAAAAGAGTGGCTGAATCGCTACTTGTGCTAGCTGGTTCAGCGATTATAGCTCTCGCCATATGGGTGTCAGCTTTGGTCACAAAACCTAAAGAAGAGGTAGTTTTTCCACCTTTTTTTCAAAATCTTTGTTGAAATATAAATTAATGAGTGGATTGATCAAAAATTTTAACTTTTATTAGAAATTTTACGGTAGCAGCATTTAACGTTTAAAAAGGTATAAATGTCACCAAACTTTGCGATTTTCAGGCATACCGCAATTCCTCTGATAGAGCCACGGGGGCTCTATTAGAAAATGCCTGTAAAAGTGCCTGCTAGATTTTTGAAATCCCTCGCGGGCACTTTTTACACAGCTCAAACAATGAATGAAAACAGAAGTTTCAAACCACTTGAATTTTGAAGGGGGAGGGGCTCTATTAGAGTAATTACGGTAATTTCTTGAAATTTAAGCCAATCGTGGCTGGGTGTTATCGTACTAAATGTCAGCCGGCAGAGGCTGCTGCCTGTTTGCCTTTTTTCGAGCCTATTCACAACGGGTCTTCTTCCTGCTTGCACACTGAGTCTGCTCACACGTGCTGTCGCCCTTTCATGTGTTCCTACAAGGGCAGATTCCAAAAGTAAAATTGATATTTTGTTTTTTATTCTAATTATTATTATTATTAGCAGGAATTTAATGTACTCAACATGCCTGGGATCATCCCCGCTAATCTTCTCAGGACAAAAGGATGGAGACATTTGTGGATCTATCCAATGCTACCCTGAAAGCATGGAAACAAATGAAAACAACACATTTACATATCAGACTAAAATTCATTTAAAGCAATGCAATATTATTATTGCAAATAATAGTGAAGAAATAGGCCACATTGGATGTGGAATGTTCCGAATTAATACCATGTTCTACTATCATGTCATGAATTTAATGTAGTAATCAGTAGTAGTTCCGAACATTCCCATCCAGTGTGAATTTTCTTCACTATTATTTGCCATAAAAATATTGCATTGATTTAATTGAATTTTAGTCTGAAATGTAAAGGTAATGTTTTCATTTGGTTATTTTCTTTCAGAGTAGCATTGGATAGATCCACAAACGGATCGACAAGATATTTCCATTTGAAATTTCAAGTCATTTTCAAATTTGTAACAATACAATTAAAAAAATTGCTGGTCAAATCTGATATTCTACTTTATTTGCTTAAAAATGAATTTATTTTCGAATAAATAGTATTTGAAGAAATGTCTTGAATTGTCTGAAAAGTTTTTAAATACAGCAGCTTTATCTTGAGTTATGCTATTGAATATTTAAAAAGTTGAAAATAGTAAAAATAGTTTCCGATTATTGCCTAAATTCTAACTCATTTATGCATACTATTTTCCTAGTCAATCGATTTTTCGAACAGTCATTTATGCATACAGCCAACTTTTCAGGTGGTCATTTCACCGATTTTCAAATATGGAACATCGAGGTTAGTATTTTCAAAGCTGAATTAGACGTTTAAAAACTAAAAAAAAGCTAACCTCGATGTTCCCATAATCAAAAATCCGTGTAATGACCACTGTTGTAGTAACCATTTTCCTAGTCAATCGATTTTTCGAACAGTCATTTATGCATACAGCCAACTTTTCAGGTGGTCATTTCACCGATTTTCAAATATGGGAACATCGAGGTTAGTATTTTCAAAGCTGAATTAGACGTTTAAAAACTAAAAAAAAAGCTAACCTCGATGTTCCCATAATCAAAATCCGTGTAATGACCACTGTTGTAGTAACCATTTTCCTAGTCAATCGATTTTTCGAACAGTCATTTATGCATACAGCCAACTTTTCAGGTGGTCATTTCACCGATTTTCAAATATGGGAACATCGAGGTTAGTATTTTCAAAGCTGAATTAGACGTTTAAAAACTAAAAAAAAAGCTAACCTCGATGTTCCCATAATCAAAATCCGTGTAATGACCACTGTTGTAGTAACCATTTTCCTAGTCAATCGATTTTTCGAACAGTCATTTATGCATACAGCCAACTTTTCAGGTGGTCATTTCACCGATTTTCAAATATGGGAACATCGAGGTTAGTATTTTCAAAGCTGAATTAGACGTTTAAAAACTAAAAAAAAGCTAACCTCGATGTTCCCATAATCAAAAATCCGTGTAATGACCACTGTTGTAGTAACCATTTTCCTAGTCAATCGATTTTTAAGTTACATATCTACTTTCACTTCTGTTGAATAGCATGCCTTTCAATAATTAAATTTTTCAGTATTCAAAAGTCAATGTTTATAAAATTCAATCTGTTTCTTATATTTTGCGTGGGGATGAGCATGATGATTCCAGCAACGGGAATGATTCGCGTTGCTGGAATGAAACGACCTCCTACGGGATCAGGTATACATTGGTAGTTGGAAATGAAGAGCTAAAACATCATGTTATTTTTAGGCTCCCATCGAGATCAGGTTCTCCACCAAGGACAAAAACCTCCCAACTTATAAGACCTGCTCTCAGGCTAAAGGAACTTCGAGGACTTCAACGGCAGGCAAGTCAAAGGAGCAGTTTTTCAGAAGAAATACCTGCAGGTCTGTTATTTCTCAACTCTTAGGTTTTTTGTTACTCTAAATTATTTGTTCTAAGACATACTTTTCGGGCGAGATTGTTATAGTGACTTATAGTAGGCTTATAGTAGGAGTTATAGTGTGAGATTAGTGAGAGAACTTGTACAATCTTGTATTTAGAGTCTATGCCCTTCAAGATTAAAATTGGTGGTGTTATAGCGAAATTTAGTGAAAATTTGGTATTATTATTGTTAAACATCGCCCTCCTGGTTCAAAACAGTGTTTGTGGCATCGTATTTTTGACCAACCTCTTAGGAGATTTGTCTCAAGCAACTCAGCATGTTCAACCCATTGAGTAGCTATTTTTACAGCCTGCTCGTAAGAGTGAGCAAAAAATATAGTACCAAACAAGTCTGATATTGTATTTTAAATTGTTAGAATTTAAAAAATTCTCAGCCTAATTGGTGAAAATAACTAGAAAGTTATGGACTAAACAAGTTGGCAGTCGGAATAATTATAATAGTTGTATAATAATAGTACTATAATAGCACTTACTATGAGAACCATTGGTAGCAGCTGACGAAGATCCAGATGGTCTAGGCGACCATGGATCAATTAGTTGATGACTGTCTCCTCCAAATGCTTGGCTCGAGGTGGAGGGTAAGTGTGAACTGCTACTACCATTGCCCATAGTTTGTTCACCCAACCCCATAGACAAAAGATCTTCCAGAGCACTTTGCGACTGAAAAAAATTTATATAAAAAACGGTTACAACCAAAAAAATTGCTTTATTTTGCAAACTTTGTGACATTTTCCAGACATTAGAGATAAAACTTGATTTCTTACCAATGCTGTGCTCGAAATCATCTTGTGACCATTAGCTTCAGCTCGGCTAGCTATTTCCCGCTGGCTTTCTTCTAAAGCGATCTAAAAAAAAGCTTCTGGTGTTTGTATGTTTCGAGATCATTTTTCACCTGTAGGCGAATAGCATCACCTTTGCGAAGTTCTTCTTCCTTCTCACACTCTTCACGACTTAAAGCCATAGCTATTTGCAGTTGCATCTAATAGTTATATAATAAGATTAAATTAACAAGAGTTACAAAAAAACTAAGCTCACCTCCTCTTCACCCAAACTGGAGGGACGTGCTTCTTCGAACTCTGAGTCTAAAAATAATGAAATAGTTTATTTATTCAAAAAATATCGAAAATTTGTTACATAATTATTTATATTCAATAAATTTCTGGTTGGTTTTTTTATAGTTAATCTAGATAGACTTTCCAAAGTCAACTTTCTAACACAATTTAACTGTTTTACTTTTTCAGCAACCTATATTCCAGTCAATTCTAGCTCACTACTTCACAATTAACTTTGTTCAACTGTTTTTTTTTTCAGCAGACTACAGGGTGAGTCACAAAAACTGGTCCGAAAATGGAAAATAATTCAAATCAATTTTTCAAAGCGATTAATAAACATAAGCTCTGCAAATGTTTTCACAGAAAATAACATTCTTAGCGTGTATAAGACTCATAATGAAGTAAGGCATACTGAAGAGTAAAAGCTCTCTAAGCATAGAGCCTCTTCTCAAACCCAGCGAATGTCAAAACAGGAAAAACTTATATTATTGAATAATGATCGCGACAGTTAACGCACGTTTTTTTGCATACAAAGCCACACGTTGAGGACACTGCCGAAAGTTTCGGAAATCGACCGAGTAAGGTGTCACATCCATGATTTTTTTTTTAAAATCTCACCAGTGTTTTTCTTATTCACCCTGTATGTTCTAGTCGATCCTAGCTAACTATTTCACAGTAAACGTTGTTCAAATGTCTTACTCTTTTAGCAACCTTTATTCCAGTCAATACTAGATAACTATTTCACAGTCCGGTTCTAATGCAATATGTAACAGTCCTTCACGAACTCAAAATAACTTAAAATAATAACTTAGGCTCCTCTATGACGTAGTAATTAAGTAAACTCACTTTTTTAATCCAAAACTTTTTACTCCGCAAGGGATACAGATAGAAGGTTATAAGAAAAAGTCGTAATCAGCTTGAAAAAATTGGCCAAAAATGTTCCAGAAGGCGTAATGTTTACCGAAGTAGGCCCTCCCAATACAAAAAGTGTAAACACATAACATCAAATTGTTTTTAGGTGCTTTTGGAAAAAATACCTGTTACTGCAGTATCATGGGGTCTCCGCATGTTGGTTCTCGTTGTACCATCCGAAGAAATGCCAGCTACGGCTGCACCATTTTGAATAAATCTCTTCCTAGTCAACCTAAAAAGTTAATTTTTATTTTTACAGCATTTAGGAAAGATACTTACAAAAATCGAGCCCTTTCATTTTTCAGACGTTCTTCGTCATGAAGCAAAGAAACCATTTGTTTAGCCTTTTCTCGCACATTTAACCCCTGATCACGGTTGTCTTCTATGTGTTGAAAGTCTTTAAGGGTCTCAATGCTGTAGATATTCTCCCTGCACTGCTGGGCTACTTTTTCACTACCACACCTGCAATGAGTTTTGTAGATAAATCACCGTTTGTTGTGTTTTATCGAGGTACAAAGCAAAAGTGTGTAGTAAACTTTGTGAAGCGATGATAATAACCAAAAGTGACAATCTTTTTCTAATGAAATATCACATGCCGTCAAATTTTTGAAACTACATAGCATACTACAAAGCACTTTGCACTTTTTACTTTAGTGAAATATGCTTCTGGTATAAGGTCAGATCATGTGTTCAAATAACTTACTTTATTAGATAGTCTAGCAACACAAGACTTTTATAAACGTGGCGCCTTAAGCAAAATTTGTAAAGGTAGACATAAAAGGTCTAAAATAAATTACCAATTTTTGCCGTGGTCATTTAGTCTTTTCCACAACATTGACATGATTTCCGTGAAACTAAACACAAAGTTTGATAGAAAAATAAGTTGCTACGGCAAAAAGTATGTTTTCGGTAAAATTGGAAATTAACTTTTTTGTTATTTGTTTTTTTAAGAATTTAAATTAGGTCAGGGTTATGAAAAGTTAAGGCAAATTTTATGAGAGTCTGAAAAAGTGCGCTAAAGCTACATGTAAAAAAACTTTAATTTGATACATTAGATAAAATAATTTATAATATTTATTTTATGAAAATACCTCATCGGATTGTGTGTCAAATCAGCGATTTCAGACATTAGGGCAGTGGTAGGGCCCCACGGGTCATTGCTGAAATTATTTAGAAATAAGACAGCAAAAGTTCAAAACATCTATGGTTTCGACTAGAAAAAACATTTCCTATTACAGTCTATATTCTATGAACGGGCACCCCCAAAAGTTCGTTACCCAGATGGGTCCGACACTTTTTTAAGGCCGATTTTCAAACTTTTTTAAGATTCTGTTCTGACAGTCCGGTCCTAAATATTGCAAATAACGATTTTACCGATCGTTTTTTAAAATCCAAAAACCTTTTTCTCTAAACGGGCTAAATCGAGGCTCCGCTTTTTTAGAGAAAAAAAGTTTTTGGATTCTGAAAAACGATCGGTAAAATCGGAATCCTTGCGATATTTAAAACCGGACTGTCATAACAGAATTTAAAAAAACCTTTGAAAATCGAGCTGAAAAAGTGCCGGACCCAGCTGGGGAACGAAGATTTGGGGTGCCCGTTTATCGAGGTTTGACTGTATTCATTTTACATGTGATTTTTTGAACTGTTGAACAGTTAACACAAGTTCACTATTCAACTCTAGTAATTGCACTCTTTTAGACAGTAGTCAACTCACCTTGTGGCTTCCCGCACTTTGACTTGAGCATCCGAAAAGTTGTAGGCCACATTTTTGACCTGTCGCCTCAAAGTGGAAATAGACATAATAATTGGCCTCTTAACCAAAACCTTTAAAATAATTTGAATTAATTCAAGATTAAATTTTTAAAAGTACTATAACAGTGGAACAGCTCACGAGAAAACTGCTTAATTGACTATGAGCGGGATAAGATAAATTGATGGTCAGAAAATCGCCAGCAGACAAAAGAGGAAAAGAATGCTGGAGAAACCGGTTACTGTTGCTATCTACAGAGACACCTCAATCCATATGCTACATAGAAAAGGATGAATTAACTATTTACAGGGTGTACGAAACTTGAAAATCACAGCTTTAAAAGATTCAAATGAGGCAATCGATTATCAAAAATTGATGAAAAGGACTGTGTTATCATTGAGGGCAGAGAAGGTAGCAGCCAAAGTATGTGGCTTGTGTGCAGATGGTAAAAAGTCGTTTTGATGATGACTCATGACGTTTTTGACGTGTTTTTGCACATATTAGAAAGTTTTGAAAGAAGGGAAGGAGAACAAAAGTAATAAACCATCTGACCCTAGCGACACCCATAAACAATCAAAAAACAAAACAAAATGGTTTATATAAAAAAAACTAATTTTATCAAGCACTTTAAAAACAAATCACGGCTTCTCAGAACATCCGAAATGTAAGTTTTATCATCATCTGTCTACCATTAGGAGTGTCGCGACAATTTTTAATCCTTATTGGTCTATCAGGATCTCCTGCTTCAAAATTGTCAAATAACGCTTCTTTTAAATGACGGCAATGACCGCAAGTGACGTAGCTCGAGAAGGCAAATAAACTCATATTTAAAAAAAGAATTGAAAAGTGAAAAAAGACTACGAGAAAAGTGTACAAAGAGTTGGAAGCCGAAGTGAAACCAGAAAAAAAATCATCTGCATTATCGAAAATTTACCTACCAAATCCTACCAAGTACACAGCAGTCTACGCTCGACAAATTCTCAGAAAGCAATTCTAAAAGCCAAGAAAATGTATCGTATATAAGATTAGCATAATTCTCCAACTATCGATTTTTATGACTGTTTGTCACCTACACAATAACGCTTTTCAGTTCACTTTAAACTTAATTGACTGTTGTTTTTGGGGAGACAAGTGAGCAAAATTAGCGAGAACACTAAAAAATATCAATCTTCATGTGATTTTGAGAGAAAAACACATCTTTTTTGTTTACATTAGCAGCAGTATAGGAAGAAGTTGAGCGGAGAGATGGCTGTGTCAAATTGTACGCCAACAACGAATGGGGTCATCTGTTGCTCTGCAAAGCTGTCTGACGTGGAGCGTCAATTACTGCTGCGGCTATACAACACATATATACCTATTGTTTTGCTTATACAAACAACTTTTTGAACCTAGTTATTAGCTCATTTTACGAGTTTATTGTAAAACTTACACATAAGCCTAAGCTAAATGTGACAAATTATTTCATATTTGACTAGGTTAACTGTAAAATAGTCATCGCTAACTAGTTGCTTTACAGTTTACATTGGTTTACTATAACACATTTAACTCTCGTCAACTATTCACAGTTAGCATTGTTTCATTGTTATACTTCACAGTTTACTGGAGTTAACTGTGAAATAGTCAACGCTAATTAGCTGTTATACAGTAAACAGTGGTTAACTATAGCACATTTAACTCTCGTCAACTATTTACAGTTAGCATTGTTTCATTATTCTACAGAGGTCTTTTATTTTGTTACTCTATATGCTCTATTTATCGGCCACACTCCAATAAATGCCCACCTTGCGAACATCACATATCAGCTTGGATTTTTTTTCACAAATCTGTTTCTTGCGTTTTCTTAATCACCACGATATTAGTTGATTCCACTTTTTAATTTCGGTTCAGCACTCGGAAAACCCATGAATTTTCCAATTTACTAGGGGTTACAAAACTAATCACCCATGGGTGATTCGTAGAGCATATACGGAAAATTCTTTGAATAGTAAGAAAACAATTTCAGGTGGTTTTGGTGATTAAAGTTAGGATACATGAATATTTTTCGCTTTACGGTCAGTTTTTCGCTGTATCTTTTTGCAATTTGTTTTATCAATAATTGGTTTAGGCGGATCTCGCCCATCTTGTTGCAATAGCCATTTTGCTGCTGAAAATATGGAAGACAAGAAGTTGTGCTGGTATTTTAATTTTCGTTATTAAAAAAGTGGGATCGAAGAGTTTTTAAGAATTACATTTAATCACTTTTCTGTTAATATTTTTTTTATTTTTAGTAAGTTTATTATACAGTCAAACCTGGATAACCGGACACCCCCAAAAGTTCGTTCCCAGCTGGGTCCGACACTTTTTTAAGGCCGATTTTCAAACTTTTTTAAAATTATGTTCTGACAGTCCGGTCCCAAATATCGCAAATAACGATTTACCAATCGTTTTTCAAAACACCTTTTTCCAGAAATAGGTGTCCGGTTATCGAGGTTTTGCTTTTTTAAAGTGAAAAGTTTTTGGATTTTGAAAAACGAATGGCAAAATCGTTATTTGCGATATTTAGGACCGGACTGTCAGAACAGAATCTTAAAAAAAGTTTGAAAATCGGCCTTAAAAAAGTGTCGGACCCAGCTGGGGAACGAACTTCTGGGGGTGTCCGGCTATCCAGGTTCGACTATAGCTTGGTCTGTGTGACCTTACTTTGTGAACGCAAAAATGTGTTTCCATGCCGACAATTTTGGAGGAACAATTTTTTTGAAAAATCAGCTTGGGGACCAAGGCAAAAATTATATTTTTCGCAAAAAATATAACGGACGGACCAAGGCATATTTTTTCGGCGTCGACATAAACAAATGCAGAGCCCAGCTTTCTTAACCACCACGAGCTCTGCGGATCATAATTTTTTAGATCTTGGCTAAACACCTAAAATATAATGACTAACATCGAAGTTTTTATATTTCGGGGAGTTGAAAAATAATTACCCGGTGAGCTAAAACAAAAACAGTCTCTGTCATCTTTTTCAAATTAATTAAAATATTTGATAGAAAAGTGACTTAGACATTGTTGAAGACTTTCGCCTACCTTTTTCGGTTCGAAATTAAAAATTGATGAATTTTTAGGTATCAGTGGTCGCTCTCAAATTCTTTTTCTCGTGGTTTTCGTGTGCCGGTATTTGGATATTTTTACTAATTTTGTGTCGCCTTACAACACTGTCATGAAAGTGGGTCTTAATTTTTTAACAACTTTATCGAATTAAAAAAGTTTTTCAGGTATTTTTTATTGGTTCTTCCGTTGCCACAGTCTATTTCATGTGGGGCAAATTCAAGGCTACATATGACAGGTAGCTTATTTTTCAGATGCCAAAATATCAATTTTAGAAGGTGGACTTGATATAACATTTTTCGCGTGTTTACGAATTTTGAAACGTAGTCAGTACATTACATCAAAAACACGATATTTGCTAAGTATAACCTGTGTTTGAGGCCCTGGTTTCTGTGTATCTCCCAGATCTGCAAGAACGAAACCACAGAGAGGACCAGAGGCGTAGCCAGAAATTTCTGACGGAAGGGGCACCAAAACTTTTTAGGTCTTTTTAAGCCGTTTTTCAAATTTTAACCACATAGTTTTAAAAAAATCTGTCGTGGGACACTAATAAGATATTAAGATATCCACTAATAGGGAAAATATCTAAAAAGCACAAATAAATCAGTATTATGTTTTGCGGCGGCGCCTGCCAAATTTCAAGGCTAGCCGGCGCCGCCGCAAACAAACGTGTCTCCGCTACGCCACTGGAGGGAACTAAGCAAAAATCATGTTTTCGACATTACACACCAAAAAATCTAGAAAAAATCAATTAACAAAAAAACAATTTCGAAAAATGATTAATGAATAAAGGTTATGGCCGTTAAAAATCCTAGGAATTCATTGGACTCACCTGTAATAATATGACAAAAACAAAACGAGGAATCAACTTTGTTGTTAATCATTTTATATTGAGTTCAATAATACTAAATCAACTAAATTTGCAGAACCACGATACTTGCCGAATGGAGTTCCTTGTAATTCCAGCTTTTCTGCTAGCCCTCGTAGTCAACCACGATTTCTCAGTTCTAGAAGTGAGTTTTGTTAAAATGCTTGATAATTGAGAAATCGGATAGGAAACGAATCAACATGCATTTCGTCCAGAATTTCACGTTGAACACAGTGGCAGAAAAAAATGGTTTCGAGCGGGTTAAAGCAGTAACATGGACTTTTTTTACACTTTTAAACTTTTAGAAATTTTTTTGAGCCTTCAGAACTTTCAGAATGACACCTAATTAGTCCTCAGCGTAGTCAATTTGCTCTGAAAACTGCTTTTAATTTTTAAGTAACTGTTCATTTTCAAATTCCACCCAAGACAAGAAACATTTGATTTTCAAAAACTCAAAATCCGCTATTTGCATGTTTACTCTCTGGAGCAGAATTTAAAATTTGACCGTGCGCTTAAAAGCAAGTTTTGAAGCAAATGAACTACGCTGAACATTAATCTGGTGTCAGTATCAAGGCCATCAAAATAGGTGAAGAGAAAAAAGAAGTGTTGCACTTCTTCGAATCCGTCCTTTTCGCTATTTTTTCTTTAGCTATCTCATTCACCGTGAACTCTGAACAAAAAATAATTTGGTGCAGACGGCTTTTTCCGTTTGAAAATAAACCACCTGATTTTTGAAACAGAAATAATACACTCTGGATTTTATTGTCAAGCCTGTTTTTGCGATTTGGAAGATTTTGTTTGATAGATAGTAATTTTTTTGTAGGTGCTGTGGACATTTTCCATCTATTTGGAAGCAGTTGCTATAATGCCTCAACTGTTCATGCTGTCCAAAACCGGAGCCGCAGAAACCATCACTGCTCATTACTTGTTTGCACTTGGCTCCTATCGTGAGTGATTTTGAAGTTAAAATATGATGCCATAGAGGCCGTCACTATAAAATTAGCACATTCCAGTACCGAAAATCTAAATCAGCAACTTTTTTTTCAAAAAGCCAGTTTAACTCGATATTTTGACTAAGTTTTGACACGGTTCCGTTAAAAAAATTTAAAAGTTCTCGTCAAAATTCCAGTCCCTTTCAAGACGATAATTATTCAAACATTGCACTTTCCCAAACTCAAATGTTTGTTGTCTCGAGAGGAATTTTGATTTTAGCGGGGACTTTCAAATTTCAAAAGCATATATGCAAATTGATCATGCTCAACACGAATCCAGTGTCGGAAATTTAAGAAGTAAAGCCGGAGGAAAGTTTCATGTTTTCAAATACTTCTTACACGGGAAAGACACGCCCACCGCGTCACGTATTAAAAGAACGTTATATATCAAACATAGCTATCTTTGAGTTGATTACGGAACCGGTTGCAAAATCCGCTACGCGCTGAACCGCGCCGAGATATAAGTTCTTAAAACTTAGGAATTTGTGATCAACGACTTATTGCAGATTAGCCCTAATTATTAACAGGTATGTGTGGCGCAGTGGAATAGGTCCACGCTCTCTTGTTACCGTATTTCCTCTAATAAGACCACATGTGGACTTATTTTTCAAACCCCGAAAAATCAGAAAAATTCTAGGTCGATCTCAAAATTTGTGTGAAAATTCAAAGTCTAAAAGATGGAGTGGGTAGAGCTCGTGGGAGCTAAGAAAACACAACAAACAGATCTGCAAATTATTTTCTCTGGGTTACGTCGATTTACTCGAGAAACCGTCTTTAGATTATAACAATCACTGTCAAATTTCAAGCTCCGCTCGAGACAAAAATCATTCAAAAATGAAAATTTCTAATTTAAATAATTTTTGTCTTGGCCGGAATTTGAAATACGGGAATACAAGGGCATTTTCTTGGGAAAATTGATCATTCTAAACACAAATCCGATGTCAGCAGTTCAGGTTTATGCAGCAAAATCAAATTTTCAGGTCAAGATGCTGTTTGGAATATACTTTTGAACATTTGCTTAACACTCAAAGGCTGGTTTTAGATTACCTTGAAGCAATATCTGGTGCAGTTTTTGACGAAGCAAAAAAACTGCACCAGATATTGCTTCAAGGTAATCTAAACCAGTCTTTTGAGTGTTAAGCAAATGTTCAAAAGTATATTCCAAAAAGCATCTTGACCTGAAACTTTGATTTTTCTGCATAAACCTGAACTGCTGACACCAGATTCGTGTTAGCATGGTCATTAAATTCAAGAAAATGTCCTTAAATCCCGCATTTCGAATTCCGCCCAAGACAAAAATTATTTAAATTAAAAATTTTTCAAATTTTCAATGATTTTGTCTTGAGCGGAGTTCGAAACTTGACAGTGATTGTGATTATCAAAAGACGGTTTCTCAAGTAAATCAACCATTATGAACACGAATCCGGTGTCAACAGTTCAGGTTTATCCAGCAAAATCAAAGTTCTAGGTAAAGATGCTTCTTGGAATATACTTTTGAACATTTGCTTTACACTCAAAAAGACTGGTTTTAGATTACCTTGAAGCACTATCTGGTGTAGTTTTTTTCGCTCTGTCGAATAGTGTCGGCTATTAACTGAAAAACTTCGTTTCACAATTTTTATACATATTTCTGTGTGAACAACGTTTTTGAAAAAAAGACAGTGGTTTCTAAGAACCAAAATTTTTTCATATGACTGTCATAAATACCTACGCGATTTGTCATTTGAAAGCTCGTAATCTACGCTTTGTTTTGCACATGAAATTAAATCAATATATTGAAAAATTTGCATGTTTTACCTCTTTGAAATTGCATAGGCAGAATCAAGACATTAATGGTTCACAAAGGCAGCTGACCACCATAGAGTGACTTTTTACAATTTTTCACCATCGTGTTTAGCGTGAAATTCTGCACAAGGACATACCATCATTGTTAATCATATTTTTGCAGGTGCGCTGTACATCCTTAACTGGGTCTACCGCTACTACACTGAATCTTTCATCGATCCAATTGCTGTGGTGGCGGGCATCGTACAAACGGTATTATTCGCTTAATTTTATTCATTTATTTATACTTCTATTGTTCAGGTGCTTTTTGCTGACTTTTTTTATTTGTATGGTAAGTCGCACGTTATACAGAAAGCCGGTGTGCAGAACGGTGTACTCAAAAATTCTATTTTACAACCAATTGCTACGTGGTAGCCCATAAGTTTGCTGAGAAACTTTGAAGACGCTTTCAAATAATAGACAGTTGAAATTTCGAAATTCTATGAAAACAGTTAAATAGGCCTTTATCTTTTTTGTAAAAGGTATATAAGACTTAGCAGAATTTTTTTCAAAAACATCATAGCTCCAAAGGCTTTTACGATCATTTTAGAATTTTAGAAAGTTGACAAGTATTTTTATTAGTTCAAAGGATCAAACGTCCGATAAAATGTTATGCGTTAAAATAACATTTGAGCACTATGTCACAGCGTAGCTTGAGAGCTTAAAAGACTGTTTTACAAAATAACCTTTGAAAATCTAAAAATTGAGATTTGGTCTTTAAAAAAACAAATTTCTTAAAAAATGACCGAAATTATAAAACTTGAAATTTATTGAAAAAGCTTGGATTTTACTGATTTATTCTCATTTTCTAATAATAATATCTCAAGGTTCGAATACTATTTAAAAAAAGCAGGGCTGCAAAACTGTTTTTTTAAATTTCGAAATGACAAAAATCTTAAATTTTGTCCATGAACTTGCGGACCACTAGGAAATAACAATTTACATGTATACATTTAACCAACCCGAGGTTCTATTTTAGTTTGTTGATAAAACTGCTTCCAGTTCAGGCTTCATTTTACAGCTGCTTTGGTGCCAGTAAAAATGTCACGCTACTGGAATATAACCAGTCCACCTACACCTTCGCCGCCTATAACCAACACCTCCCCCCCCCCCCCCAAAGCTACTATATATACATCACCACCAACTCCCCCCCCCATAATTTTCAGGTACCCGAAAACCATACTTTTTTTGGAAAAGTGGTGAAATTATTACGTGTTGTCTCTGAGCATAATGACTACGGCCGAAGCCTAAGACTAAGAGCTAATCCTAATTCCAAGCCTAAAAATTATTAGGAGGGGAGGGTATATTACAGGAGGGTTTTTGTTTGGGGGGGGGTCGGTTGTTTATATTACAGTAGCGCCAAAAATATTATGTAAAATCGGGAGTGCCATCAAATTTAAAGCATAATACAAATAAAATTAGGGTATAAATTAGCATAATGGGACTTTAAACCAAGGATGTCCTACAACTAATATGCGCACAAACATTTGAATATTTTCAGTAACCAGAGTTATCCAGCAGAATCGGACCATTCAACTGCCCGCTTGAGCTATGACTACTACGCAACTACTAAGATGTTTCTTAATTCTCAGTGTTATGAATACTATTGTTAATGTTTGGCAAAACAAGTGTGTGCGTGTGCCTATGTCTACTACCCTGGTTTGCTTGTTATTGATGTTATTGCTGGTTGCTCCTCCAAAACTATTTATTATTTTTACTACTCTTATATTTTGTTAGACTTATAATGTTGGTTTACATGAATAAATTAATCAGATTGATAAAATTTTACTCATAGCTACGTTTAATGATGCAAAGAGTAAGGTTTTTGTTTCAAAATAGTGCTTAGACTCGGTACCATCTTACATCACTTGAACTGTTACAGTCTCTTGGTGAATTCGAAGAAATTTTGTCGATAGGCTCAATATTTTTAGTAGAAAAAGTTTTTCGCCTTTTATCAAAAAGTCTCTTTAAGAGTTAGATAATACTCAACTGTAAGTTAAGATTCTAAAATTATTAATGTTAAGAGAAACACATTCCTAAGTAGAGTTGGCACACAGTTAACTCGGTTTTTTGACAAATTTTGACCTTATTTCATGTTTTTTTACACTTTTTTGTCTAATTTTAAGCATGTCAGCCTACGATCGAAAGCTTGGAATGTCAGCTACATGATGGTTTAAAAAGAAGAAAAGTTCAGAAAAATGTATCTATTTCAATGAAACATTTTCGGGTAATTTCGGGTAATTTTACCCGAAATTACACGAAAATGTTTTCGTTGAAATAGATACATTTTTCGGAACTTATCTAAGACATTTTTAAACCATCATTTATCTGACATTCCAAGCTTTCGATCGTAGGCTGACATGCTTAAAATTTTAGACAAAAAAGTGTAAAAAAACATGAAATAAGGTCAAAATTTGTCAAAAACCGAGTTAACTGTGTGCCAACCCTATTCCTAAGCCCAAGCACAAATTTGAAAGCGAAGACTCTGTTGCTAATTAACACAAGTTTCAATAGAGCATCAAAGTTTGAAGAACAAGACGAATATTGACAGATACTGATATGGTTATGGTTTGCTCATGTCTTGTTTGTCAGTCAGTTTGATAGGTTTGTAGACATTGACTGCAAACTGTCCAGCTCTAAATATAGTAATAATTACTTGTGGGCAGGACACGAAATTTTTTGCGCAAAACAAATTTTTAATTTTTTTTAATTAAGCGAAACTAAGATAAACAGTTTTTTGGTCACTCGCCTGTTGCTATTTCCTGACGGTCTATAAAAAGCCACTACCACTTGCTGTGGATTCCCTCATCCTCGGTATCCTTGGTTTTTACAGGAGAACTTAGAGGGTTAGCTCTTTTATAAACAATAGCCTTCCGACACCCAGCTGCAAAACTTTTTGTGAAAAAAAAACTATATAATTGTTCAAACTTCGCGAGTAGAGTGCCAAATAACTTGTGTGAAATAATTCGTGCCAGCTTGCCACCCTGAATAATCATATTTTTAATAGAACTTAAATAAAAATGAATTGAAAAACGACCTGGAGTCTCGAACTAAAAACAGACTGATTAATTTAATTGATAAATAAAGAAAGTTTTCTTTAATAACTCGTATTTATTATTCTCACTGTACCAGAAATCAACCATTTGTTCTGGGTGGTGTTTAAAGGAAATAAGTTATGTTTTCGCCGATACCTGAAAAAATTTGATTCACTGTGTAGTTGATTGTGAAATGAACAATTAAAGCTACCGTATTTTCTCTAATAAACGCCCTTCCCAAAAGTCGAAAAATGTACCTGAACTTGTTTCTGTCGATTTCACAACTTTTCTTAGATTTTTTGAAACTAAACGGTCAAATTCAGTATCTTTGCATATTTGAGATTCATGACTTTTCTTTGTGAGGTCGTGTAAGATCAAAAAATCTAAGTAAATTTGAATGCCCGAATGAAGGGTACGGGTACATTTTCCGACTTCTGGGGAGAGCGTTTATTACAGGAAATATGGTAACTGTAAAATAAGATACTATAGTTAACTGTAATAAAGTTCACTAGAGCTGACTGTAATTATTGTTTGCTATTTGAAAATGCGGGGAGGTTTACTACAATTAGATGTGAAATGGTAAACTAAAACTAACTGTATAATAAGTAACAAGAGCTAACTGTTGAATAACTAACAGAGTTAACTGTAAAATAATTAAGTAAAGTTAACTGTATATATAAGTAACTAGAGCTAACTATCAAATAATTAACCAGAGTTAACTGTAAAATAATTAACTTAAGCTAACTGTATAATAAGTAACTACAGCTAACTGTTAAATAATTAACCAGAGTTAACTGTAAAAAATTTAGCTAGAGCTTAGGCTTAACTTACTCTTTTATTGTTCACTATTTGAAATTTTTTACTACAATCGAATGATAAATGGTCGACTCGAGCTATTTATAAATGATCAACTTGAGCTAATTGTTGCGTAGAAATCTTTGTTGGTTGTTTAAAAAGAGACGATAGTGAACTGCGAAATATCACTATTTTCGTATTTTTAAGGTGTTCTACCTTCAAAAGATTAACACAATCACTAATTTTGCAGTTAACTATAAAGCTTTTTTATGACTGCAGAGAAATTCGAAATAAATAAAAAATTTGCTTCGTCAAAAGATTTGAAGAATAATAGTTTTTAAGATCCAAGCATTGGATGTTCTACCTGGAAGTTCACAATAAGACATGTGTCTTTTCTTTGCGATCTGTCAGCCCATTCCTAAATATTTTCATGAGAGGCAACTATCAGAAAAGTTGAGCAAAATAGTTCTACACAGGTAGAATAACCCAATTAAAATTAATTTATTCACTTTTATAATGTACATCTATGTAAATGATGCATGAAAAATAGAGCTAGTTTGTAACATTACTTGACAAGTCATAAATTTCAGACCTGAGCCTGTGGCAAAGTTCCTCACTGAGCGTTAATTCGGCAGCCCCGTGCTAAAAGTATGCTTTCACTAACTGTAAAAACCGACACAATCCAACCATTTTTCTAATATTGTTGTGAGATGTCAAAAGGCGGAAGCAAAAACCAAACTTTATCTTCATTGACAACAAGCTGGTCAGTGTTCATTGGTCAAACTACAACTAGCAAAAATTTGCGAAACAAAAAACTAGAGATTGAATTATGCAACATAGCGAAATAGAAGACTGCATGGTCACTGGATGGGCGACAAATGACTAGTAGTAGTATCTGGAAGATGAGCCTTATCTATTTGTGCAAAGTGCATAAGGACGTGCCCAGCTGGCGACCAATAGAGGACCAGTAATTTTAAAAGCTTCTCAGCTACCTAATTTGTTTTAGTTAGCCTGCCACTTGCTTGGTTAGGTCCATTGTAGGCTATCTTTCAGTCGAGTGTGAGCATGCTAGCTAAAAAAAATGCTTTATTTATTTAGAAAATATGAATAACAACAAACAATAGATGAACAAGCAGATATATCAGGTTGATGCATGAGTTCTCACAACATGTTTATGCAATGAAATTTATTAATCCGAAGTGATTCTAAACGTTGAATCACACTTCAACGATGGCCTTGTTATACTAAAAGCAAGCTTATTTCTTTTGTCTTTTGAAACCAAAGATTTGAGAATCAACCGCGAAGTGAGTTACTCTAGTGCAGCCATGTTGATCTCATGTTAGAGAACTAGAGCTAGGGTTATGGCATCGTCCCACTTTTAACTAGTTCTGCGTCAAATCCGATTTTGATGACCTGAAGCTACTTTTAAAAACTAGGCAAAAAACTTAAAAAAACTAGATGAGAAACGCATGTAAGAAGTCTTCGAGAAAGGGAGTCAATGACGTTCCCCGCTTTTCTTCGTGTCGCGCACGGGCAGGCCCTCTAAGAACAATTTCTCTGGGGACAGTTGCGGGTTTCCGCATAACACATTTATAAAAGCAGCACACCTGGCGTCAGCTAGTTCATTAATTCGAAGTTACAATAAAGTTCTGTTTGAAAATCCAAATTTCGCCAATAAGGGTTTCGCCAAAAACAGGTCTAAAAAAGAGCATCTTTGATAAAAACCAGTTTAAAAACATACATCTGTAATAGGAACTTGTCTATAACAGCGGTTGACCGTCTTAGGAACGTCCATAGATTATGTTAGACTGACAGGCCGTTTTTTTGGGACTCCCAGCCCCCTGTCAGATTATGTCAGACTGGGCTTGGCAATCCCCCCCCCCTCACCTTATTATAATCTGACATTTTTCTGACACAACTTTATAACGCAAAATTTGACGCTGCATATTTTTTTCGATTTAAAAGCCTTAAAAATAGTATTGTAAAATAACAAGATCATTCTAACATGTGATTATATATTTTTAAATCACAATAGCATAAAAAATCTTTTTTTCATATCATAGTTTACAAAATATTATTCGTTAGATTACCGTATACTCTCTATTGGAAAAACAACCTCTGATAAATGGGCACTCCTTATTTTTGACAAGGATTTCAGACTTACTAACCGACTATCACTATTTTTGATCGAAAGTTCCCGATTTTTCAGGGTTGAAAACCGAACGGGCATTCCGTCAATAGAGAATAAATGGTATTCACTTTTCGAACTCTTTTTTTGTTTAATATTCTTGGACCGACTACAGCATAATGCCTTGGTCAAATCTCAAACACAAATCTCCAACGTCTAGCTTTTTCACTATTTCTACCGCTGATACATGCTTAAAATTTCTTTTAACTTGGAAAGTACTTTCACCGATTTTTTTGGCTAAAATGACAAAAACCATGATAGCCACCACTTTCACAAGGTTTTTTCCTCGTTTCGGTCACGGAAACTGGGCAAAAGAGTCTCTATATACATTTTTGATCAAGAGTACTTCTCGGAACATGTCTAAAGTAAGTGAGTGCGCGCATCTCTAACTCTCAAGCCCATGCGCACCCTTCGGGGCTTGGCTGCTTGGGTTGAGATTAAACCTTTTTTAACTGACGGATCAATACAATAGATCTTAGTCCATAAAAAGTCAATGAATAAATTTTACTTTGTTATTTCAAGCAACAACAAAAAAAAGCGATTAACAGCAAAAACTGAATAAATCACACACAACAGCAATAAACTAAATATATAAATTAATTGACGCTACTTGCATATACCACCCCCCTTCCCCTCCCCCAGATCAATTTTTGTGAACGTGTTTTCAAAATTACCTGTATTTTTTACATTATTTTTTATTTCTGGTCAATAAGAAATTGAGTTTGGACACCTCTAAATTTCGACTTTTTACCTGTTGCCATGTTTTTCAACATGGAACTTGGCAAACGAGCCTCTGAATGCTTTTTCGTCATCAGTCTTGCTCGAAATAATGCTTACATCTCTAACCTACCAAGCCCGCTGCTCACCCTTAGGGGCCAGGGAGCTTGGCTGCTTGGGTTGAGATGCGCACACCCCACATACCTTAGACACAAATCATCGAAAGTGACTCTGGATGCATGAAAAATGTATGCATACCAGAGTTTATTTATGAGTAGGCCCGTCAACAAACTAGTTCAACATCTTCCTTTTTTTCAAAATTGGCCCTTTTTGTCTGTTTCCACCCTAATACAGCCTTAAATCCCTTCGAAAGTGGTCAAAATGGTTACTTTTTGTTGTCCAGAAACTCAATTTTTTATTGACCAGAACTTAAAAATAATGTCTTTTTTGAGCTTCTGAGGCGATTTTAGGTCGATATAGGGTGTTTGGGAACATTTTAAAAAAGTTGATTGGGGGGGGGGTAGAAATATGCAGTAGCGCCAAAAAAATAATGGATGAAAATTTATACAACCGCCTATTTCTTAAATCTCCCACCTTTTGTATTAAATTCCGCTCTTTATTTTTAAATTCAATTTTTTCTTTCATTTTAACATAATTTATATATATAGAAAACTTAGTCCCTAACGCAACCTTTCACGTGATCTTAGAAAAAGGAAGTCAGTCAAATTTACCTTCGATATAACGCGACCTTTTTCCGGTTTCGAGGGGTCACCTCATATCGATACTCGACTCTACTATAATGAGTTGTATTGACCAACTGCAGAGAGTACATGAGAGACAAAAGAGAACTGTTCCCCGCGAGTTCAAATTTTGCACATTCCATAGTCTTTTAGACATTCAGGCATTCCAGTAATAATATAAGAAATTATAACCCATTTATCTATTTACCAAACAAATCAATATATTTCCTTCTGCTCTTACTCTTGTGGTCGGCTTCTTACTAGTTGTCGTAGGTTTGGTGGTGATCTTACTGGTGGTAGTGCGAACTGTGGTTTTGCTAGTGCTGGTTTAAGTGTCGTCTTAGAAGTGGAAGTAGCTTTGGGAGTGTTTTGGTTGTTTTCGAGTAGTAGCCGTAGTTTTGATGTTGTTTTGAGAGTTGTGGGTGTGGTTTGGGCGTTGAACGAGTGGTTTAGTGTGGTCGGAGTTGTTTTGGCTTTGTTTGGAAGTCGTAGGCGTAGTTTTGGGGGCCGGAGTCCATTATACCGATGCTCCGGAAATCGGGTTTAACCATTCTTAAGGCAGTTTAGCCCCTGAAACGATAGAAAACGTGTTTTTAGGGCGCGGTCGACACTTTTTTAGAAAAAATTTAAAAATTTTTTTTTACCAAAAAATTGATTTTTTGCCTTGGTCCCCCTGTGATGCAAAAAATCGGAAAAAATTTTTTCGTCCAAAAATCATTGTAGGTTGACATTCTCTCGCACTCATCTCCAGGCTGTACGCTGCTTGAAAAAGAAAGCCCGGGAGTTGACATGTCCGGGATAGGGCTCACACAGCTTTTTTATATCCTAAGCCTAAGCCTAACGGCTATACGCTGCTTGAAAAAGAAAGCCCGGGAGTTGACATGTCCGGGATAGGGCTCACACAGCTTTTATATCCTAAGCCTAAGCCTAAGCCTAACGGCTATACGCTGCTTGAAAAAAAAGCCCGGAGTTGACATGTCCGGATAGGGCTCACACAGCTTTTTATATCCTAAGCCTAATGACTAAGCCTAAGCCTAACGGTCGCAGTCAATTAAACAAAAAAGTAAGGCATCACAGGGGACCAAGCAAAAAAAATCAATTTTTGGTAAAAAAAAAATTTTTAAATTTTTTTCTAAAAAGTGTCGACCGCGCCTAAAAACACGTTTCTATCGTTTCAGGGGCTAAAACTGCCTTAAGAATGGTTAAACCCCGATTTCCGGAGACCGTATCAACTTTTTTCATTAAGTAGTCATCCTGCATGGATGCGCACTTGTAACTAGATAGTTATCTTCAATGCTATATCCCCGTGTCTATAAGAACGCTGCTCTGCTCATTTGAAGTATAATTTTTCGAAAATTTACTAAAATCCGTACCTTATTCCACTATCCGCCGTCACATGTGCAGGCCAATTGTCAACAATATTCCACTGCTGTATATCCTAAAAATTTCAAAAATATAACTCTATTCTCAGACAACGTAAAAGAGTTTAGTGTACCTGCATCAATCTTTTCTGTCGGCTGGCTTGGATATACTGAGTGTTGTTAAGTCCTCAGGTGTTATTCTAGAAATAGAGATCAAGTCATAGCCCTGGCTAAAAACAAGGCTAAGCACTGGGAGAGCATAGTCTTTGCAACCATTATGCCATGATTCTGATTCCTGCAATAGAAACATTGCTGTAAGCTTTATACTCACAGGTACGCCTTTAGTCATCATCTCTCCAATGTCGACACGATCACATGAAGATGTTGCCCTTCCTAGTGCTCTATGAATGTTTGGAGCTGGTGTTGGTGTTTCAGGCTGATGATGTTGTTACTGCCAGCCCTGCTGCAACCCAATCCACCTGAAATATATTAAAATTAGTCATACAAGATAAAAAAAAGTATCGCCAACCTTCTGTCTTTCCAAAGTGTATTGTAGAAAACCTTACTCACTACTACACATAATCATAATGGGCAATACTTTTCTGCATCAATTTTATTTTGTCCTGTTTCTTTTAATTTTGGCTTTTTTCACTTAATTTAAACGCAACTTTTAAATTTTTGTTACAGATTTTTAAATAACTCGCAGAAAATGTACCTCTTTAGAAAAATATCGAAACCTATACAGTGTTTTTAGCACTTTGTAAACAAGGTGAAAAATTAAAGAAAACAAGCCGCGAAAAAGAATTGGCACCAGATTGTGTTTTCCAATCGTTCCCCATCGTCCGATATTCAACATAAAAAACATATAGAGAAAAAATGTACAAAAAGTGATAGCGTTCAGTGTTGAATCATCGACATGGACAAAATTTGTGCAAATCAGTAGGGTTGTCGACTTTCGACTTTTAAGTCGAAAGTCGAAAGGTCGAAATTTTTTTAAAGCAGATTTTTTTACCGGAGTGTAAATCTGATTTTACAATGTATACCCAACTTTTAATCCTAAGTATATGTTGTAAAATCAGATTTTCGCTCCGAGGCCGAAAATCGACCTAAAAAAATTTCGACCTATCGACTTTCGACTTAAAAGTCGAAAGTCGACAACCCTACAAATCAGTAAACCATTCAGCTATTTCACTCTCTCATGGGTTAAAAAAAAGTTTTGTATGATATTTATTAAAGCGATGCTCTTTGATGAGTTTCGCAGCTGAATTTTCATGAGACAAAAAGTTAGAACTTGAAACCTATCAAACAATTCAGCTGTAAAAATGAACATTGTTTGAATTTAAAACTATGAACCTCATCTCAGTGCCACACCAAAAAAAGAATTAAGACAGAAATTACGTTCTTACCCAGTACCTACTACTGACAAGCGATCTTAGCGAGCTAGTTTTTTAGTGGCCCTGTGAGCTCTGTGTTATTTAGGGTTGGCAAGGGTAGTGCTAAAACGACTGATCGATGAAGTGATGGTTTCGTTAGCATTTTTCAACAGTTTGTATAATCTTCTTTTTCGCGTTTGAGAAATCCTTCTCTAACTATTTTGTAGATTTTGTTTTTCTGCCTACAACGGTTCAAAAAAATTTCTGAAACGCCAAAAAGGAAAATTTCACAAACTGTTGAAAATGCTAACGAAACCCATCACTTCATCGATCAGTCGTTTTAGCACTACCCTTGCCAACCCTAGTGTTATTGAATAATTTACAGTTGAAGCTCTCTATAACGACTCTCAGGGAGCGACTAAACCGAGTCGTTATAAAGAGCGTCGTTTTGACTTGAATGACTTAGCACAGGACCAAATAGTTCTTTTTTCCGGTTCGTTATAAAGAGCGAGTCGTTATAAAGAGCGTCGTTATAGAGAGCGTCGACTGTATGTGCGACATTCTTTTAATTTCGTTCAGATCACTGGTTCACAGCCAACTAAATAATAAAGTATCAAGACGCCATGTCAAATGTGAAATTTGTTTTTCACCAGCTTTTCATCTGCACTTTTGCCTATGAGGCCGAGATTTTAATGGACTGGATTTGAAGTCGTTAACAGACAATGCTCTGATGATCAAGTTTTTGCCCGTTATACAGAGCTTCTATTCAGGAAACAATAGTAATTCTAGCTGAATCCCTCGAATTTCAGAGCTTTAAGAGATCAACAGATATAACAGCTATTTACAGCATCTACTGTATTGTCTATCCAATGAGGTCAGACTCTATTGGATTAGTATAAAACAAGAGTTTTTCTCGTGAGAAAAAATACCAATTCAGTGAACTAGTGATTCTTACTTCTCCAGCACATCTAACTAGGCCTTATTTTACACTCTATTTACCATTTTGACAATTTTTTCACTTCATTATTGCTAACTTGTCTCAGAATAAGTTTTCCTCAACAAGTAATATATGAAAACCGACCCGTTAGATCGCCACAATATTCATCCAAACAGGTGTAGTGTGTGGAAAGTCAACCTGCACTGGTGGTCGAGCCGGACGAAGTGATTCTAGATGAAGGACTATCCATTGGATTGACAGCCGTGACTAGATTGGAGGAGGTACAACTGCTAGAACTATTCGAGCTCACCAAGTTAGACAAATCACCGCCGTTGATGAGCCAGTCTGAAAAATAACCAATTATTAGTGCTATTTTCACCATCTTCTAATTTATGCAAAAATTCATCGCAAATAGAGTGAATCACTAGCAACTAACTGAAGAATAGAAGAAGAAACACTTGTTGCCAATAAATTGCTTATTTCATTATGGTGGGTACCAACCTTTCCACAAGCTACATTTGAAACAAATTTTTTTATTTTGATTTTTCAGGCCGAAATGTCCCATAAGAATTCATTTTTCAAAAAAGATTCACTTTTAACATTTTTTCAAAATGGAGCCTGAAAACAGTTCCAAGTTGGCCAGAATTGAAGCGGCTGACTTGATAACTTTGCCCTCATGTATGAAATTTTTTACTTATATTCATCTCATTTTTTCAGTTTTTTTTGTTTTTCTACTGCTGGTAAACAAAATTTCATACGAAAAACCAGAAAAAAGGCCCGCATCATCAATACGACCTAATTCAATGCTTTGCAAAAAAGAAATTAAATAAACTTATATAGCAAAGAACATTTCGAAATTCATTTAAGTTAATTTAATTTTAGAGTAGGGTACGTAAGTTTAAATTTTAAAGTATAGTAGAGTAGGCCACAAAAGGTCATTTTCCGTCAAAAAGTGTCATTTTATCAACTTCTTAATGATTTCTGAGCACCATAAATAACGATTTTGTCGTGAAAACTAAAAACTGAAAATATTTGAACTACAGTGCTTGTTGGTCCAGTTTCATAAATTCGATTTTAAAGGGCCTGACCTCTTCCTACTCGGTGGTCCCCGCCAATTCAAAAATTTTCCCTTGATCATTGGACTTCTGTACGGATTTTTCCGCTAGGTTTCTAACAAAACTAAGCCTAAAATTTGATTTCAGGCCTAGTTTTGTTTGAAACGTGGCGGAAAAATCCGTACAGAAGTCCAATGATCGAGGGAAAATTTTTGAATTGGCGGGGGACCACCGAGTAGGAAGAGGTCAGGCCCTTTAAGGTTTTAATTAAGGGTTTTAAGTTTTATAGTTTTAATTTAATCGATTTTAAGATTTTAAGGGCATCATTCCAAATAAATAAAAAAGCTAATGTTGCTCATCTAACTTTAAATTTTGCGCAAGTTTTGTGTACACCGCAACACAAGGTTCTAACAAATCTTGGCTCTGAACGGCATTAAAATAAATGCATACCGTATTTCCTCTAATAGGAGCACCCGCTCTAATGAACTTTGAGGGTCTGGATCTCGGTACAGAGTCAATATTTTGCAAAGCTGTTTATTGCGTTTTCTTATTTCCGATTCCACTTTTTAGATTTTTCATTCTCACCCAAAAATCTCGAGATCGAATACCAAATTTTCCAATTTCCGAGAGATTGAGAAATAAGCGCACCGGTGCGCCTATTAGAGGAAATACGGTATTAAATAACTTTGGCGATGGCTCTTATCAGTGGTTTTACAAATGTAAAAACTTGCACATTGACCTATCAAATTCATTTTGTAAATTTCATAAAAAGCTTTTTTAGCAACTCTAGCTAAAAACCACTATCTAAAAAGATCTAACCAATAAAAAACACATTCGTGACAGTTTCTTTCAGCAATAGCTTTTTTCACTATAATTCCAGACACGCACTTTTTTAAGAAAAAGAGAATATTTTACCTAACCTAATCTACACATACATACCCAACAAGACCGATTTACACTCAAATATGTGAAAAAAAATCTTTTTTCGTCTCGCTCCAGTGACTGAAACACGGTGGAAGAGCTAACAGATTATTTATTGTTTATTTTGTCGGTTAAAGGTGTTAATGGTACAATTGGCAGTTTTACTTACGCGGGGCACAGTCGGCGCAGGGCAAGTAAAAGCATTTCACCAGTAAATATATTCTAACAAACAACGAACAAACAATAATATAACAGCTATGTTAGACTATTCCACAAATGAAAAAGACATCCACCTAGCTGTAATCCAGGAAAAGCAGTCTTCAGGGAATTCATCAGGGCCACTTAGTAGTCTAAATTTGCAGTTGTCGGATTGAATTCAGGCCAAAGTATTCGGACCATCTCTCACATTTTTGTATATATTGCTTCTGACTTGGACGGTAGAAGGACGTATAGCAACGGCAGCACGAATCCCTGACGTTCTCCCATGATGACAAAGACCTTTAACAAACAAATCATCGCTATAAAATCTTAAAATGATAACCTGGTAAAAGTATTGGGGTGAAACGCTGAAGGTTCCATCAACAAAAATCTTTTGGACCAGTTTTATCCACACCGAGGTTGCACTGCGTCCACTGCGGAAACGATTAAAAAAACGTGTAAGAGAAAAACAAACCGGCTCGGGTCCAGCTGTTGGCTTACAGAGTCGGCTAACAATAAAAGTTCCTCCTCGTACGGCTCAGGCGAATAGTACTAGCATTGGCGAGTGATGTCATATAGTTGACGAGAAGCTGGCATTGGCGGTGTTTGATAAATTTCCAGCCTGGCTCTCTTGATCATCTTTTTATTGCGCAAAAGCATTCGCAATTTGTCTTTTTATGAAGTCCGGCTGGTTTCACACTGCAGTCTAAATGATTTGAGATGGCAGCTTGAAAGTAAAGAAGGAATTATGTGTGAGAAATCATGTCTAAGAAGAGGTTTATATAAGAAATAATCACCGCTTGCGTTTGTTTAGCCCTTTCACGTAGAGATGACCACCATAGCTCAGTTTCTGCTTCTCTTTTTCTGACAAGGTTGTTTCCGGCGTCTTAAAATTTCGGATTATCGTAAATCTAACAAAATACTAAAAAAACCGATGGCACCAAATCTCCGAGATGCTAATTTCTTCGCCTTCATCGCTTTCATCACTGGAGCAATACCCCCCAAGCGCATCCAAAGCACTGCGAACTGCATTCATATCACTTGTTAGCTTGGCCTGAAAATAAAATTTAGCGTTGCAAGTAGAATTTGTAGGACACTATAAAACATAAAGTCAAAAACAGGCGAAAAACATCAGCAGTTTACAAGATTTTGAGAATCTTTTGAGAAAATATTTCACTCAATATTTTTAATTGAACGGGGATCAATCGGCCGAAGATCAATCGGACGGGGATCAATCAGCCGGGGATCAGTCGACGGTGATCAATCGGCGGATATCAATCGGGGTGGACCCCAAAATGTATACAGGAGCAAGAGGGAAAATTCCAATGCTGTAATAGAAAAAATCACAAAAACCCAAAAAGATTTGTGGTATTAATTTGGTTCATTATTGGGTTACTTATACACAGCTTGCAAAGTTTCTGCATGGGTTTTATTAGTTTTTATTAATACAAGCAAAGGGGTAACACATTCCAAATTTAATTCGTATAAGCAGAAGAAATTTTTTAATAGGTTTCAAAATCCAAATTCGAAGCACAAAATTGAAATTCGGAAACCCATAAAAAAAAATTCTGCTGTTTTTTTTAAATAAATAAATGTCATCGAATGTGGAACCCATTTGCCTTTTTAACGGCTCATAACTGGTGTACCAAAAGTCCTTGGGGAGATTTTTAACCCATTTTGCAAAACAAAAATTTCTCTTTTAACAAAATCCAAACAATAGGTTTTCTAGCGCTGGCGATGCTCTATCGAATGGTATCTTTGGATTTGCAATGGGCTCTTAAAACGTGTGATATTTTGGCAAAAAAAAGTGAGTCATTTTTAGAACTTGCAAGGGAAAAATGATTCATCAAAAAAGTTTTCCAAGTTTTCTGTTCTGTTTACCCAATCATCATTTAATTTTTGTTACTGACTGATGAAAGTCTTTAAAAACATCTATCTAACCTACTAATTCAATGTTTGTTAGTTTAATATTTTTTGCTTTCCAGAATCAATAAACATTTTAGAAACAAGGTGTTTATTATGCCAAAATCCTTTGCAAGTTCTAAAAATGACTCACTTTTTCTTTTGCCAAAATATCACACGTTTTAAAAGCCCATTGCAAATCCAAAGATACCATTCGATAGAGCATCGCCAGTGCTACAAAACCTATTGTTTGGATTTTGTTATAAGAGAAATTTTTGTTTTGCAAAATGGGTTAAAAATCTCCCCAAGGACTTTTGGAACACCGGTTATTAATACAAGTCCATGGAACCCATGCAGAAACCTTGCGAGCTGTGTTTAAGCCGAATCACCTTTTCATTCTACACCCATGTCTGTGGGTAGAGTGTTTGCTTGTGGGGTGTGGCGAGTGAATTCACTTGCTATGTCCTGCTCTTCCAATGCCCTTGGTTGCTGGCTAGTTGAAGAGTAGGCAGCAGGGTAGCAATAATTAGACGGCCCATCCACTGCTAGTGTGCTTCCTTCTGATGCTGCGGCGGGGTGGTGGTGTTCTCTAGCAGTGGCTTGAATGCTCTGGAAAACAGCAAAGTGCCACTTTATGTACCGTGTTTCATCTAATAAGCGCTCCGGGGCGATTACTTTTCAAACCCTCAAAAATCGGCTTGTAAAATGCTTCATCTTGTTAATGCTTCATCACAAAATGCTTCATCACAATCATCTTGTAAAATGCTTTTGTAGCTATTTAACTGAGCGGAGATTTCCCCAGCACTGGCTACAACATTGTTATGAAATGTTTTTATGAAGTTTGAAATTCCATAAAAAAATTAGTACTTAAAGGGGCATGCTCGTCGTCGGCTACACGGACATTTTGTCCAAACGCGGTATGTAAGCCCTAGCCTAAATCACCCATACTGTTAGATATGGAATGTGTGTTTCATTATTTATCACGAAAAATTTCGAATTTCAAAATAATAATTTTTTTTGAATAGACCAACACCCGCCTTTCAAAGTATTTCCATCGGCGACAAAGATTTTCCTTCAAAGTGATGAAAATTGCAAGATTTTCGACCAAAATTCTGACTTTTCTGAAATAATGCTGCTCTGCTGCTGTATCGGCTCTATCTCACTATCTGTTCAATGTTTTGCCTTGGTCACCCCTGTTGTTTTTTGAAAATTTTGCGGTCACAAGTTTTTGAAATATACTACAAAAATACTACAATATATCTTTATTGAAATTTACATGAAAAACAGGATACCTTATTTACAATTGATAATTATCGATGCTATGAATTTTCGACACTTCTTCAAAGAATTTCTCCAGCAGACATATCTCATCGACTCTGCAGTTCTGCCTCAAGACGGCTTCTGCAACATACGAAGAAATTAATTTGTCGCTTGCTCCATGGAGATAGAAGATATAAGATCAGGGAAATCGTTCTTGCTCTTATATTCACAATGAACAAAATTAAATTATTATTAAACTATTTTAACAATGTATACTCACAAAAAAGTACTACCACTAATAGAAGTATTGACCCTAGTAGCGAATTCCCCCCTGACCCCAACGATTTTCACCTTTTTTACTATAGTAAAAGGTATCCAAATTTTTTTTCCAGACCCCGGAAAATATGCGTAAACTTTTTATCAGTCACAACTTCCGTATCCTGGCCTACCCTCAAGCCTAAGAGCTAAGCCTAAACTTGTTGGTTGAAAGGGTGGTTACAGCAATTTTTAAAAGGTCGAATCCTTGGGTCTATTTGCTACTAGTGCCGAGTATTGAATACAAAAATAAAATAAACAAAAGATTAGACCAAAGCTCCGTGCACTAGGAACACTAAGCAACTGGCTGATTGGTGTGTTTGTTGCTAAAAAATGTCTGCTGGTTGCCTTTGCAGTTCAATTCAGGTAGCTGTAAATTTAATGTTGTGTCTCCTTGTCTTAGTCTCTCCATAGGAATTGTCCAGAGGGTGGAGGCGTAGTGAATAGAAGCACATTGGTAATTTAAAATAGCTGGTTCAATTCTAGCCAGCACTATTTTCCTCTGGACAATTGATCCGATATAACAGTATGTCATCTCTGTATAATTCATTCATAAAATAGCAGAATAAAACAGTTTTTATTCAACGCAAAAAGTAATAAAAAATTCACAAAGGGTATTTTAATGGCGAAAAAATTGAAAAAAATAAAAAATTCTAACACCGGACTCGTGATCAGCATACCCGATTTGCTCATACAACTACTCATAGAACTACTCACATACAACTACTTATAGAAAATAAAAAAAATTGAAAAGGTATTATAATAAATAAAAATAATGTAGAAGACAAAAGGGGCTAATATCCATGTTATGAGTAGAGTTAAACTGGAATAGTAATGATAAAAGTTAAGTAGAGCAAGTGATGTCTACAAAAAAGTTGAAGTTAGCCCAGCACTGGTCGAGACTATCTCCTTAACAGCTTTCAGCCAACCTTTAACAAATTAGACATTTTCAATTGAACGATTTCGGAAGTCGACGAAACAGGAATAACAGCTATTTTTTTACGGTTTGAAATTCCAAGCAGCTTAAAAATGATATTTCTATAAGGCTTAACACAACAAAGTGTGGCAACAAATTCAACAATAGAATGAGAATCAAGAAAACATAGAAAGACTGTAGATATTGGAGATGTATTAGGGACTTCAAATAAAATTAAGACAGTCCACAGTAGGAAGGGTATTAACATAAACATAGTAGCAATGAAAGCTTGAATTAGCGAAATAACTATATACTGGACTGCTGTGCTTTTAATTTTTTTTCAGAACTTGGTAAATAAAAATGCCGAAAACTAAAGGCTCTACCAAAAAAATAATAAAATCAATATAGCAAAAACTTAAAAGTGGTATAAAACACATTGGAATAAGGAAGTAGAAAAAATGTTGGCTCATTATCAATATAGTTTTTTAAAGCTGGATCACTACGAATTGACAATACATTAATTTTTTCACGATCCTCTGCAACCACTGAAATCACAGCATAAGAGAGGCAGGTATATGCCAATAACAAAAAATTAGTATTGCTTTGATGAAAAACTTAGTGTTTAACCATTTCAAATATCTGATAGGGAATATTAATAGATATCTTGTTAAAAGTGTTAGACTTATTCCAGCTATCATATTTGCTCCGGAACCTAATATTAGTAAACTGTAAATCACACTGCTGAAATAGCCAAAAACATGTCTTCCAAATCCAAGCTGGTAATAAGCACAAAATGGAACGAGTACAACTGGCTTTGCAGAGGACAGTACCGTTTCGTAAACGAAACACCAAAAACTATGGTTAAGAATGAACCACTTGAAGCTGCCGAGTGTTTTAGATTTAGTCAAAATAATGTAGAAGACAAATGGGGCTAATATCCATGTTATAAGAAGGGTAAACTGAATAGTAATGATAAAAGTTAAGTAGAGCAGATGACGGCGGTGTTATTTTGGACATTTCTAAACAAATTGAACATCAAATTTGATTGAAAGAAGCTGAAAATATGATTAAAAAATATGGTTCTATTAAACTTGACTGAATTAGGCAGAAGTCAAATATGGCCAAGTTATACAGAGATATACAAAAAATATCGACATTTTTAAACAGTCATAACTTTTTTCCCTCAGTTTCTCAACTGCACTGACCAGGAATCCCCAAGTAGTGTCTTTTTTCGAAGACTTCATTGATACTTTGTTTTAAAAATTATTGTAGAGCACCCTTAAAGGAGCATGCTCGCCGCCGATGGAAAATATTTGAAAGGCTGGTACAGGTCAATTCAAAAGAAAAATATTTTAAATTATTTTCATATAAAGTAGTCCACGGGAATATGTAATCAAAAACACTTCCTTCGTTCGATAGCATCAGTGGCCTTGTGGAATAGCGGCGGCGGACTGCGATAGTTGGTGGTTGGTTCGATTCCCTTGTAAGTTATAATTTTTCGTTGACTTTTGCAAAATGTCATCAAAATTATTGTTGTTGAAATTTCGCTGGTACCCGCTTTCGAAATATTCCATGAGCAACCAGCATGCTCCTTTAATTCATATGACAAAGTGCTGATGATACTTCCAGGTACCAGATTGCTTATCTGATGATCATTTCCCGTGAAAATCCGAGTCGAGAAACACGAATATGCAATCGGTTTTCAAAAATTCACCTCGAAAGTGGGTCAGCCGTGGAGGGGGGGGCCAAGTAAAGTCTAGCCAGATGATCAAGGTTATTTTTAAACTTTCTCGAGCCTTCAGATTTTATTTTTTCTTGCCACCGGCCGGTAATACTGAAATTCTGTCTAGTAAATCGACTACGCTTTACAAGATAGGCATATCAGAATAGTCGAATCCGAGTTGAATATAGCCTATAAAAAGTTATGACGAATTGACAGTGTCGATATTTTTTGAAATACCTTGTATATACAGTCTTTTCTCATGAAACAGCACCTGATAAATCGGCACTCCCAGCGAACTATTACTTTTCCATAAAACAACACAGGCTGGTCTTCAGGGGTGCGGTTTATCGAGATTAGACTGTATATATAACAATTTTTTGACAACTTTGAGGCTGTTAAGGTTGTAAAGCCTCGTAACTTAACAAACGCATCGAATTTACTTTCTATTGAAATAATTATGAACTAATGAAAAATTGAATAAATTACTGAATATAGCTGCTTTAATTAGTAGACAAAAATAAGTGTGCTGTTTTAATTCAATCATACTAAGATAGCTTTCGATTTTGTTTTGGCATTTTTAACACCTTTTCAGTGTTTGTCACTTTACTTTTAAATTTCGAAAACTAACAAGAAAACAACGCTCACTGTGAAGTCGAATCACCAAAATCTGATATAAGTTTATAGTATAAATAAATAAAGAAACTATAGTATAAATGATTTTCCCAAAATGGTGTTTGATCAACTCTCATCTAAACCTCTTATCAACCCAGTAGTATAGTATTAGCATTTCCATGACAGCCCATCCGCCCACATCCTAACACAAAAACCTTCGTTTTTAAGTGCTTTTTCGCATAAGAAGCGGCTAATATGCAAATTTTGGGGCAAACAATTCAAAATTATACCAAATTTCGACACCACCCATTTCAAAAATTCACGGGACACACAAATTTCCCTGTTTTCAACATAAAATTTATCCGTTTAAAGACTTCTTTTGCATAAGAAGCGGTGAAATTGAAAATAATGAACAAAAAATTCGAAATTATACTTCATTTCGACCAAATTTTGGCTTTGTGCTGGGCACCCTCTGCTATTATTTTAGAGCTAAGAACATGCTGGTGGTCATATGCCAAGTGTTCTTGGGAATTTACGGACTAACGAAGTTGACACCACCAACTAGTTCTCAACTGAGTTACCCAAAGTTGAGATCTGGTGAGTTGGCAGGTGTCCTTCACAGGGCTTGTTACTAGTTATTGGGTTTTTTGATTTATTATTAATCATTATTATTTAAAGTCACCTTATCAGAATCTTTAAGCTTAGTATTATAATTTTCAGTTAATAAAGCCTCCATATAGGCCTCCATCTGGTACACCCGTTAGTTATCTCTTTGGTTTCGATGCCTACCTACCTAGGGTACTTGGGTACCTACCACCCCAGATTGTATAATTACACATCAGGGCTACACCCGGGTTCTGTTTTTCTGCTTGTGTTCATATGTGTGGTTACACTTCTGGTTTTTGTGCTTTTGTTTTTTAATAAAAACAGTTGTTTTTCTTATTTTTCTATATTTTTTTTTTAATAAAACTGAACAGTCTGCTTACCCACCTTCTTTGCATGCCTGGACGGCACCTAGGTCATTGGTTGGTCCACTGTCAATTCGCACCGAAAATTTTGATTATCTCTAAGTACCAAACAAACCATGCTATTCAACCCAAAATTGTGTGCTGAAAACGATTTGTTCTTGCTGTTGCTGTTTGATTATCCAGAGTGTCAAAGCCCAACCAGTACCTGGGTATGTACCAGGGTGGTTATACTCAACAATTACCGCACCTGGCTGAACTTCGTAATTCCCTCAAGCTCAGCCTTAAGCCGGTCCTGAAATATTAACTCAGCTGTCAGACTAAGCCGGCTTGATTGATATCTACTGGATACCCCTCCCCTCATAAAAAGACAATTGCTTTCTCAATCTTTTTATACATTTTTATCTTTTAGTCGTCATCTTTTAGGCTATACATTCAATATAAATTCAATTCCCTTTGTTACCATTTTAATTTCATATATTTGTGTAGTGATGCATACTCAGTTTGTCACTATAAATAAGGATTTGTTAGATGTAGCGACCCAACTGCGATGTAACACATAAATGCAGACAGTTCATGGTGATGCATACTCAGTTGGTCAATGTAAATCAGGATTTGTTAGATGTAGCGACACGACCACGATGTAACACATTAATGCAGACAGTTCATGGTGATGCAGATGATGCAGACAGTTCATGGTGATGCATACCCAGTGTGTCACTATAATTTAGGAATTGTTAGATGTAGCGTAACTTATTAATCTATCGGCGTAATTTGCCATTCTGGTACTTTTCGGACATTTTGGCCCAGTTTAGTCGTTTTTCAGTAGGATTTTTGGCCATTCTGGCTATTTCGGCCCTTTTCGGTCTTTTTGACCCAGTTTGGCCATTTTAGCCCTATTCGAGCATTTCGGCTTTTTCTTGGCGTTTCGGCCATTTTCGGAGATTTGTCCCAGTTTGGCCATTTAAAATTTCGCTTTGGTCGATTCTGTTGTTTTGCTATTACTCTCGAAAAATATTTAATGACATTCAATTAGCCAGTTGGCGGGAGGTGTGCATGGTGTATAAGGGAATGCATTGCAAGCAATATTATTTATACTTGCTGTCTATTTCGTATCAAATAAGTTCGATACGAAATTTTGTCCTACAAAGATTCTGTTTTGACTTGGCTATAAGTGATACGCCGCCTCAAAATGCTCATTTACGCCCTCAAATCTATATATTGCCATTTAGTCAACTTTTCGCTAGAACTTTTTCAATATTTTTACACCAGCGCGTGTAAAGTTTCTCAGAGTTTCTTAAAATTGACAATTTGACAGAAAAAGTGTTGAAAATTCACTTCTAAAATCAAAAAAGTTATTCTGAATTTGAATCCGTTGCGATCTGATTGAAACACTTGGTATCTATGAAGTAGGTAAGTGTTGCAAAATTTCTGTCAGATATACTCAAGAGTATGGATATGTCTCAACTCATGAAACTATTTCGATCAGATCTGAACAAATTCAAATTCAAGATACCGTATCCGCTCTAATAAGCCACTCTCTAATTATTTGCCATCCTAATTTCGAGTGGTCTAAAAGTTCTGTTCTTTTTACTTTGAGCTTTGTTGAAAGGCTTGCAAGGGATATTTAAAATCTAACATGCACTTTTACGCAGCTCAAAAATAATTAAAAACAGAGTTTAGACCTTAAAGTATGAGAAAATGGCCCCTCTCTAATTATACGCCATGGCTTATAATGGAGCCTATATTTTGGTATGAGAAATGACTTTCCAAAAATTTACTGTTCAAATGTCGATTTCCATCAATAGTTTGACAAGTTCGTTGAATAAGGGTCCCAAATCCATAGTTTACGACTCGTCAACTCTAGTCTCATAAAGGGAGTTCTCGTCGCCGATGGAAATATTGTCAAAGGCGCATACCAGTGAAGACAGCATCCCAAGTGTACGCCCCCCTCCACAGAGTAATTTTTCTCTGAGCCAACTTTCTTCAGTTTCGCCCAAGCCTAAGGCTGAGCTTAACCTAAGGCTAAGGCTTAAGCCTAATCTGAGTTAGCGCACTACGTATTGCAAAAAAGAAAACTAAAAAATCAAGGGAACCCAAATAGTACGCTAAGAGAAAAATACTTTTTGTAGGAGGCCGCCAATGGGCTTTTAAGCCAGTGAAATTCAAACTTGAATCAATTTGACGCAATCTTGTCTAACTTGAGTGAGAATCAAAGCGACAGCTAGTGGGAATCGATCCGATGACTGACTTACGCAGTCAGCCGCGCTTACCACTAGGGCATCAATGCTATCAAATATAAGAATTGTTTTTAATTATTTCTTATAGGCAGGGTACTCAACTGAAATGTTTTCTCAAAATCATTCTTTTTCATTTGCCGGGTACACCCCTTTTATAATATTTATCGGTAACGATTAAGAGACTTTCCGAAAATATGTTCAAAAAATTAGACTTCAATGATATATCGGCTTGAAAAAGTGCTAAAAAAAGTTTTTAGACTAATTGAAGCAAAATTAGAAATTCTTGTTACCCCAAGTAATATTGGACTGTAAAACCAATTCAGAAGCTTTATATGACTTAACTAGTTTGAAATCTTGTGACTCATTTTTCTAACTAGTCTGCTTTTGATTCAAGCATGTGTGGGAATAATAAACTCAGAATGCTGAATCGCTGTAAGGCTGCTGTAAGATTGGTAGCGGCTCAAGAAAAAAGAGATAAATACAAATAGCCAAAATTGAAAAAGAAATTACTGAGCTAATAGTAAGTTAATTTTTAATTTCCAGTTGGCAAAAAATTTCATCTGTCTATAAAATCTCATGTGATTCGTGGATTAGAGAATAATTGCAATGTCAAAAAAGCAATGTCTTGCTTACAGTTATAAAAAACACAAGGCCTTCAACAATTAAGAATCATGTACCGAATTTGCCTGATAGTGCGATGCCTCTGTTGACTTCGGTAAAGTTGTCCCATATCGGATCTTGTTTGTTCTTGTTTGTTTGTAGGCGCCTTTGTGCTTGACTCGCGAATCAGCGAAGAAGACAGCATCTAAAGACCATTAAGGACCATACTTGTTGATCATAATGAGAATTTAGCTATTCGAACGCTCGCGGCGCACTATTTT
>SADC01001304.1:0-84172 GCA_004194705.1 Ditylenchus dipsaci
TTTAATACTTATTAATTTGTTATTTTTTAGATCTACAAGCTTGTACATAATAAGTTTTAATTTTTTTAATTGTATTATTATTGCTATTAATTTTTTAAACTTTAGATGTCAAAATATGACAAGTTGGTTAATTTTTTAATTTTTATTTTTTTATCAAATCGACCGGGGAAATTCGATTTTTTTTTACTTTTTCACGCTAACTCTAAGTCCGTCACCGTTGATTTGCACGATGTTTTCGCTTAAAATTAAGCAATAACATCGTGTGTCGACCGGTATATTTTTTGAAAATTTCGCCTTTATCGTAATATCGGTCGCGAACTTTTTATTTTTTCGTTTTGTTTCGAAACGTCGACCACAAAAAGCGGATAATACGAACAAAATAGGTCTTCATCGATAAAATTACAATCTTTCGAGGTCGAAAAATAGCTATTTTTAAAATCTTTGGCAAAATCGTATTGTAAACCCGAGTTATATTTTCCGAAATTACAGCTTATAGATTGAAACGGATATCGCTCGGAATTTAGCTCGATATAAAATTTCACAAGATTACAATGATCAAAACGCGCTGCGTTATTGAAATTGTCTTCTCGGTGACTTTGAAATCCGACTATAAAAAATTTAATTTTTTCGAACTTAGTACCAAGTTTCCAAGTAAAATCACTTGAAGAAACTGGTACGTTAATATCCTCGAGTTGGCGTGAAATATACGGTAAACTAAAAACTTGTTTATTTTCAAACAAATTCATTAGTTTATTTTGCATTTCAAGACTCGGAACGATTTTCGGCACAACCCATACTAAGTTCGAAATTGTAAATTTTGCTTCGAATTTAGTTATATCGGTCGAATATATAGTATTTTTGTTATTCGAACTTCGATTCAAAAGTAGCGAATGTTGTACCCCATAAATCGACTTTTTATAACATTCCGCAAATCCGAAAATATGACCCAACGGGATACAAAACGAAAGTTTTCCATCTCTTAATTGGGTATATTTTCCGATTTTATATTCGGTCGAACCACCGCCATCTAAAATCCATCCAAAGCGATTTTGTTTACTTAAATTAGCCGAATAAGTTAAAATTCCCTTTATTAAAGTTGCTCGACCCGGATCTTTGATATTTTCGACTTCGCTACCATTTAACTCATAAATCGCACGATCAAACAAAAACATAGGTGCATTATTTACTAAAGTTACATTGTCAGTTTCGGTAAGTTTACTATTATCCGACTTCGAAATTGTACCTTCCATGTACAAAAAACTTTTAGATGGAAGTAAATATTGGTCGGAAGTTTCGATCATAAACTTTATACTTCCGTTTTCATCTAAATTCGAACCACTTGTCGGAAAAACACAAATTAAATTTTCTTTCTGTATCGAGTTATCAAAAACCGGGATCTCATCGATTTTTAAAACTTTGTCAATTGCTTCCATTTATATAGTCAAAATTTTTAACTATATAAATGCAAACAATATTTATTTTTCTGTTTTTCATTTTAAAAGCGTACTCGCAAACGTTAGTATGTACGAATAGTTCACCGAAACAGTATTTTTACTTCCCGAAACTGACAAAGTGTAACTTTATACACAATAATAAAACTAGATTGAAAAATTTTGAAATTTTAAGCCGAATACCGTAGAGTATATTTCGGAAGGATTTTTATGTAAAAAATTAGTTTCCGAAGTCTCTTTGTATACCGATATTTCAGGGTACGAACATTTGGTCGAAAACGAACTAAATAATAGAATTTTGTCGCCAAAAGAGTGCGAAGAAATGGTTAAAACTAAAAACTGTGAATTTGGAAATTTGAAAAAAGGTCAACACTCATTTCACACTACAAATAGAGCGCCGAATGAGTATCCTAATCGATTTTCGAGTATTTTCAAATCAAAAAGTATTTGAAACAAAATTGTATAATAGTCGAAACTAAAATTTTTGCGCATTATGGTCAAAATTATCCGGTAAATATCCTTGCCGACATGAAAAATTGTACCTATTTAGACGGAAAATGTCAAGTTAAACCGAATGAAGTTATGATTTGGAAACCTAATAGTGACCAAAATTGTAAATTCATATCGATCGGAACATCGAGCGGATATTTTAGCGACAATATTTGGGTCAATAACGACCTTCAAATCGCGCTAAATTTAGAAAATAAATTCAAAACTTCTTGTGGTATAGATTTGCAATATACTTCACAAGGTTATGCGCTCCGATCGCCTCGTGAAAAACGCGAAAATCAAAAAGTTTCGACTTTTCAAAATGCGGGCGAATTACAATTTTTAGAAAACAATTTCGAAAATCACCTAAAACATCTTATGAAGTCTTTTTGCCATATGTTTAACGATCACAACGAGATTCTCGAAATCTTATTGCGCCAAAATCCGAGAAGTTTTATACAAAAAGTTTTAAAATATGAAGCGATCGACGCAAAATTCGTCAACGAAAGCGTTATAGAAGTAAAATTTTGCACCGAAATTGATAATAATTTAATCCAATTTACTGAATTAAACGATTATAAGGGGTATATTCCGGTAAAAATTCAAAAACATACCGACAAAATTTGGTATCTTCGTGATAATGTCATAATCGATGAAATTCGAGTCGAAAATGACAATATTTCGAACCCAAATATTTTAAAACTCAAAAAACTTATGACTTGAAATTAGATGAAAAACTGATTATCCGCGAGCATATTTTTGATGATAAAAAACCAATATTGAAGAAACTTTGCTCGACGAGATGAAAAAATTGTCTAAAATCGGGATCGAACTCGAAGAAATCGACCAAAATTCAGCTATTCCGCATGAAATAATCGACGATTTAGAGAACTATTTCGAGTCGTTTTACTTAAAATATTGGCGAATTTATGTTACGATAGGGGTAACTTTAATATACATATTTATATTCCGTGCTCTATTTTACGTTATATCGCCACTTTTTTCAGTAAACAGTGCAAAAAAAGAGTCGAAAATTGTGTACAAAAAAACTCCAAATGGAGATGGCGAAGTTTTTATTGAACAAAAATGTGAATCCCGGTTCTTGTAAAACAAAAATCGGTGAAAAAGAAGAAAAAAGTCATTTTCTGACTTTCCATCGCTTACATCGCTAGAAATCGAGTGAAAAATAAAAAATTTAAATAAAATAATTTTGCTAATAAATGACTTTAGTTTTTTGATGGAAATACCCAAACTTACACCGTAAAAAATGAAAAAAAGGCTCAAAATATCGAATTAATAAAATTAGATCAAAAAGACTTATCGAATGATACCCCTGTCGAAAAAATAAAAAATACTGAAAATCGTGTCGAGACCAATAAAAAAATTTAAAAAAATCTGTCAAAATCCAATAAGGACTTTTTAGACAAACTTAAAATTGATAAAAATTAAAAAGCTTATTAATCTAGCTTATTTTACTTAAAAAGTACCTATTTTGGTGCATTATTTTTTAATTCTTTTATATGTAACTCGATATACAAATCGATAGTTTTTATGTCGATTAGTTCATCGTTTTTATTAACTAAGCTTATAATTATTTTATTTGGACGTTTCACGACCGGGTGATATATGATATTTTTCGGTTCGATTTCGACATTCTCGACCAATTTGAATCGAAATATCGAATCTATTTTTTTAAATTTAAGTATGAGTCATCGACCAAGTCACATTTTACGAAAACATTCTGGTTTTCAATTAAAATATTCAAATTTTTGTCGACCTTTTTCAAATCGTCTTTGGTTTTTAAAAATCCATCGATTTTAACGACTCCGATTTCATATTTTTTTTCGAAAAAATCATAGGGAAGTGAATACTCGAATACATTCTTGTTAGATTGTAAATTTAGGGTAAAAACTGTCATTTAAAGACCAAAATTTTTTCATTTATTTTTACAACTTAAACCAGCCAATTTTGACACTTGGAAATTTTTTTTATTTATTTTTTCATATTTTTTTAACTTAAACCCGCCAGTTTTGACAGCTTGAAAATTTTTCAAAATCAGGTCGAAATTGTCGGGCTATAAGAAACTAATTCTTGTTCATAATATTTACCTTTCACAATCTGATTCTCGCTATTTTTAATTTGATATGTGGTCGGACTTGTGTCGAAAACCTTACTTATTGTGTATATTTGGTCGGAAAAATTCTGCTCATAGCCTTTGTCGAATGTTTTTTTATTGAGTTTTCCGCGAACTGAATCGCCGACTTTATATCTAATTTTTTCGACCTTTTCGACTTTTTCTGGGTATAAATTCGAATAAACTAATTTTTGGTTTTCGACATTGCTCGCTTCGACAGGAGTCATTTTTATCGAGCTATGATACGAATTATTATAGTTTTTCATTAAATCGGGCAAAGTCGAAACCCAAACATTATTGTCGTTTTCCGTCATAACTTTTTCGATTTTTTCTTCGATAGTTCGATTAAATCGTTCGGCTATACAGCTTTTATATCACGATTGTAAGTACTGAACTTTTTTATGTTGTTTGTTTCACAAAATTCAGTAAATTTTCCCATAAATTCTTTGCCCTCGTCGACTTGAAGTTTTTCCGGTTTTCGACCACTTTTTTGAAAAATTTCTTCAAAAGCAGCGATTATACCTTCCGGTTTTTTATTTTAAGTGGAAAAGCCCAAGCGAATTTTGAAAAACAGTCGATTACCGTCAAAAAATATTTATAGCCGGAATTTTCTTTAGAATATTTTAGCAAAAAGGCTAAATCCGCTTGCCATTGTTGGTCGACAAAGTCGACATATACTCGCATTCTTTTAAAATTTTTTAAAATTGGTTTATGTTTTGTATATGTATCTTGTTTATGTAAAAATTGGGATATTTTACTTTGTGAAATACCGGTTTTTCGACCCAAATCGTTTATACCGGAAAACCCGGTTTTTTGGTCGTAATATGTCTTTTCGAGTAATTTTTCATCAGTTTTTTCGCTGATTGTTTTTGAACTCGAAAATTGACACTTTTTAGTGTCACAAATGACACAATTTCCATGTAACATTTTTCGATTGTTTTTCGACATAAGTTCGACATCATTTTTACTATTCGTTTTAATTCGACATTTGACACAGTATGTAGTCATTGCGATTATTTATATAGCAGAAAAATATCGCTATGTAAATGACCGAGATTTTGGACTTAACAATTAAAAACGCTTATAATGAGCGCAAAAACTCCGAAATCTTACCAAAATCGATTCGAGGTTGTATTATCGGTAAATCCGGTTGCGGAAAAACGAATTTATTATTCAATTTATTGCTTAATAAGTTCGGTGATTCCGATTATCTCGACTATAATAATCTGATTATATTTTCAAAATCGCTTCATCAACCGTTATACAAAATTATGATCGAAGGTTTTCGACATAATTTGTCAAAACAACAATTTTGAATTGTATAATACAACAAAAATTTGTTGTCGAAAAAACGGAGAAAAACAAAAAACAGTTGAAATCAATTGTTTTAGCGACCCAAAAGATGTACCCGATCCTTCCGAAATCGATCCGAAATTAAAAACTTTAATTATTTTTGATGACATTTTGGAAGAAAATCAAAGTAAAATCGAATCGTTTTATACCCGCGGTCGACATAATAACATCGATTCATTTTACATATCACAAAGCTATATAAAATTACCAAAAAATACGATTCGAGAAAACGCCAACTTTTTCATTCTTTTTGATCTGAAACGATCGGATTTAAACTTTATTTACCGAGATCTATGCTCCGATTTGAGCAAACAAAAACTTTTTGATTTATGTGAAAAAAGTTGGGAAATTGATCACGGTTTCGTCACGATCGATTTAACAAGCAAAATCAAGAACGGAAAATACCGGAAAATGCTGAAAAATTTTTAGTTTGAAAAATTTATAAAAATCGCGTTTTTAGCATTTGTATATGTGCATCTGCGTTCGTGTGCGTTTTATGCGTTTCCGCGATAAAAAATTGCAAAAACCCTCGGTTTTTACCGAAATATGCCCCGAATGGGAGAGAGTAACTTCTCTATCCCATTCAGGGGTGTTGGAGACTTTCGCGCATCCCGTAGGAAAGGTTGCAGCAACCGCCTTTGATCTGCTATAAACCTTAGAATCGGTCTATATCAGAAAGCGGAATTACAGCCACTGCGCCATCCACCCACCTATCGTTTTATAGCTGAAAGATATGCTTAAAGCTATAAAACGATCGGATACAGGGTATTTTCCATTTTCCGGTTACCGGGTAATCCGATGATGAAAAGATAAAAAATACTTACTAGTAAAAAATACTACTATTCTTTCAACTTAGTAGTATTTTTTACTAGTAATTTAAAATACTCAGTAGTATAAAATACTACCAAGTGAAAATACTTAGTAGTCTAAAATACTACTAAGTATTTCAGACTTACTAGTATAATATACTAGTCTAGTTTTAAACCAATATTTCGAGTAATTTTTTCGATATCTTGTTTTGAAATCGAACCATTTTTCGATAATTCGTCTAAAAGACTTAAAATTTTTTCACCCTCATTTTTATTACCCGATTTGAATAAATCGATTGAGATTTTCAAATTTTCCGATAGTGTATTCGGATCTATCGAACTTTTTACTGGGTCGAACTAACTTGTAATAATTCATTTTTTATGAATTTCCACTTATTACTCGAATCGGCATTATACCTATTCGAATTGAGGTCGAAATTTCGAAAAATTGCATTCGAATTACTCAAAATTTCAAAGTAAAATTGCTTATCATTTTCTGATATAAGCGCAAAATTCGGTGATTTTTTAACTAAAAGTTCGAGTAATCCGGCACTCGCATGGTATAAATTTTCATCGATTTTTAAATTTTCACCTTGAATTTCGACAATCTTATTTCCGATCGAATATATGTTATTTTTCGAGTCAAATTTTATCGAATATCCGGCATTACTTCGATTTGTAAAATCTTGAAAATATGATTCGATTATGGTCGATTTATTCGAACTTTTGTCGATTTCGACATTTTTAGTCGACAATCTTATATTACTCAATTTTTCGACTATTTCACTTTGCAATTTACTATTCGAATCGATTATCGGTTTAAAAAGTTCGACTCGATTCTCATAATTTTCAATAACCAAGTTTTCAGATTCGTCAAATCTGTTTTTTTAATTTTTTTCGAAGTTTCAAATTTTCTTCGACTAATTCATTACGTTTTTTCGCATCGTAAATTTCAACGAATTCTATACTCATTTAAAAATGAAAATTTTTTATTGAAAAATTTTTAAAAAATTTTGAAATTTTTTTTTCAAATTTCTATGGAAATTTTTCACCATATAAATTATCCAAAATAAAAATAAAAAATGAATTGTCTTGAAAAACTTTCACGAGATAATTTAAGATCCCAAGTTTCGAAATTAAAAATAAAAAAATGTACCGAGGTAAAAAAGTTGACAAAGTCACAACTTATCGAAATTTTACAAAATTCGAATCAAAATGTCGAATTACCCGAGACTTCGAAATTAAAAATTAAAAAAGTCGAACCCGAAATTGTATTAAGCGAAATTTTCCCGTTTAAAAAATCTATTTTGAATCGTACAAAGAATTTAAAAAAGTAACCCGCGAAATTGTATTTGATAATGAACAGCAAATTAAAGATTTGGACAAATTTTTGAATAAATTGAAAATCAAGTGATTTCAAATATTCGAAAAAATGTAAAATCGGATTGACACTCGAATTTGAAATGGAAAAACCCGGATTTGACGAAATTTCGCTTTTATATGTTCGAACTAAAACTGTAGAATTTTTGCAAGAAGATGATCCAATTATATATTTTCAAAACGCTTGTTCTGAAATTCGTGATAAAATCGAAAGTTTAGCTCAACAAGGTTCCGGATGGTCATTTTTACGACCAATCAACTTACTTATGTCGCAAAATGTGTATAAACCATATCGAGGCTTCTTATATCGAGTTACCCGAATGGATTCGAAATAAATTAGCAATTATAAACGTTCAAAATCGAGATGAAAAATGTTTTATGTACTCGATTTTAGCCGCTCTAAAAAAGATAAAAGTACATCCGGAACGAGTAACACACTACAGGAAATTTGAAAATGAGCTAAACTTTGAAAACATTCAATTTTCCGGTTAAAATAAGCGATATTCCAAAATTCGAGAAACTTAACAATTTGATAGTAAATGTATTTAGTAACAAAGAAAATCGATTATTTCGATATACATATCGAAACAAAAAGTTATATCCGAAGATCGGATAGTCGACCTGTTTTTGATAAAAATGGTGATAATTCACACTATACTTATATCAAAAACATAAATCGACTGTTAAGTAATGAAATTTCGCAAGATAACAAAAATTTATTTGTCGACGATGTTTCGGATATTATACCGTAAAGTCGAAATACGAATAACATATAATCGATTGTTCAAAAAATGATCCGGTTGTATATCACGAACCGAAAGAAGATTATGTTTACTTCTAAAAACATTCAAAAAACTCAAAAATTCCGTATGTGATTTATGCCGATTTTGAGTCGATTATTAAAAAATTCGATTCGGCAAGTTCAGATTCTTTGAAATCCTGGACTGAAAAGTCGGTAAACATATAGCGTCAGCATTTTGTGCAATTGTGGTCGATTTTAACGGAAAAATTATTGATATTGAAATTTACCGGGGTTATGACGCAGGTCGACATTTTAATGATTATATAATCAAAATTTGCGATTATTTGATCAATCTCGAAGATCTGAACATGAAAAAACTTACACCTAAACAACAGAAAATTTTTGATAAAAGTCGAAATTGTGCCGAATGTCGAGAAGAATATACGATTCAGAATCAAAAAGTTCGAGATCATGATCATTTTCCGGTGAATTTCGACGCGCATTATGTAATCGCTGTAATTTAAAAGCGAAAAAAAGTCGATTTATACCGGTATTTTTCCATAATCTCAGAGGTTATGATTCCGAACATATTTTGGGATCACTAAATCAAGAAATAATCGATTTTTCCGACATCTCAGTTTTAGCCAGTAATTCTCAAAAATACACAAGTTTTAGCTATAAAAAACTTCGAAATCCGAATTCGAAATTAAAGTACGAAATTCGATTTTTAGATAGCTTTTTTGGTAGCTTTTTTTAGCTTTTTTTTTAGTTTTTGGTAAAACTATGAAAATATTCGAAATCGAGTCGACATCGAATAGTTACTAGCGAAATCGTGCGTTAAAATTAATTAAAAAGTACATTTCAAACATAGCGTCATAATAAACGAAAATTTGACGAGTATTGAGATGAATAAAACTAACTTTAGAATTCGACAAACCGATATATGTCGGATTTATATACTCGATTTGAGTAAATTTTTGATGATGAATTTCATTATGACGCTATGTTACCGAAATACGAGAAAAATATAACTTTATGCTATCAAGATACCGATAGTTTGATTTACGAGATAAAAACGGATGATTTTTATCAGGATATAGTCGAAATCAAAGATTGGTTCGATTTTTCAGCGATTATCCGAAAATCATCCGTTGTACGATATTTCGAATAAAAAGTAATCGGCAATTTAAAGATACTTAACGGTAAAATAATGACCAAATAGTCGCGTTAATACCAAAACAATACGCTTTCCGGGTCGAAAACGGCGAAGAAACAAAAAAATCGAAAGGTGTGAAAAAACGTGGTGAAACACTCACGTTGACGACTAAACGTTGGTGTGGTGTTTATTTTAGAAATAAAACATTCCCGAAAAGAACAATTTAATTCGAAAGTCGACCGATGAAAATCGACACCGATTTTTATACACGATTCGACAAAATAAAGTCGCTTGAGCGACGAAAAAAAACAGATTTAAAAATTTATTTTAAAAAATAATATAATCAATTACTTATAATCATACAGTATAAAAAAATTAAAAATTTAAAAGATTTACAAATAGTACGATTAGATCGTTTTTGATTGTTTATAAAAAATTTTAGCTTAAAAAAGCGGGAAAACCTATTTAAAACTATTAAAATTTATTATTTTAAATAAAAGGTCGACAATTTGATACCAACTCGATTTTTTTTTGTCGTGTACTGAATTTCTTTTCGAGAAACATATACAATATTTATCGCCTAATATTATAATATTATATGCTATATTATTTTTAATTGAATAAATTGAAAAATGGGTGGATTATTTCCTGACTTTTTCGAATTTTTTGTCGAAATTTCGGTATAATTTTTAATTTTATTGTCAATTTTCAAATTTGCGTTTTTATTTAAAAAGGGCTATAAAAGAGGTAAATTTATGTTTGAAAACGGGGTGAATTTTTTTTCCCTGTGAATTTTTGAACGGTATGGTGTCAAAATTGAGTAAAATTCTGCATTTTTGCCACCAAATTGGGCGAATTTCCCGTTCTTTATGTCGAAAAAGCCCTTAAAAAGGGGTTTTTTAATTGGGGAAAGGGAATATGGGCCGTCCTGGAAATGGAATACTATACTACGCTTGTTTACTTTATCCGCTTCAGACCATCCTTTTCCCATGGCATCTACATAATCGCGAAACCTTGTCGCCCATCTTGCAAAGGTCGTGGAATTATCGCCTTTAAATGCCGATACGTTAGCGCCTGACTCTGCGTTCGAAATCATATTCACAAAGTTAGCCTCAGCTTCATCAAATTATCCCTCTCTGTTCTCGAGTCGATCTTATTGACTTTTCTTGGAAATTCCGCACGGTCGAATCTAGCTTATCTGTATGTTTTTCATTTTTCAAGCAACTATTTATTTCATTAAACACAGATCCGAGCTTTAGCTGCAAACGTTCGAAGCCTCAATGATTTTGTCATCGCTTCGAATCAGATGCCTAGTGACTCGATTGATATCGTTTTTCAATTTAGTCATAATACCATACATTTTTTTGAGGTCGTCAAAATGATGGTTGCCTTTTCTCAACATGATCAAATGGGAATGGCTCAATTTCAATGTCAATATATTTCTTCTAATACAATCTCGGAGCGCACTCCCTCACCAGCTTTCTTTGCTGCCATTTTGACTAAAATTATTTTTGCACACAGCTACTAAAATATTTGCTAGTACTACTATAACTGTTTTTCACTAAGCTATCTCTTGCACACAGCCACAAATGATCAAAAATCGAAAAAAGAAAACAAAAATTTTTATTAAACCTCTAACAAACGCACAACGAGCAAAATCACTCGCTGCTACCAGAAACGAAGTGCTACCCTGTTCTTCAATCTAAGCTTAGCCTGGCCCTAGTGCTTAACTTATTCTGAGGTGGTGAGTCGAACACTTTTATGTTTCACTCGATGTGCGTAGTCAGGGTTTTTATAAAACACTTTATCTAAAACACAGCAATAAAACACACAGCTTCAACTAAAACTTCAGCACACAGCTTTTAACAAAACAATCCAATAAAAGCACACAGCAATATTATTAGCAGCTCAGTCCAAAAACTCCCCACACCATAATAAACCCCTTGAGCCTTGGCTGGGATCTTTTATCCACAGTCAGTGGCGGGTTGGCCATCCGATCCAGACACAGCAGGATCGAGGATCCTAGCAATTGTAACAATTGCTAGGAGAAAACGAAATGTCTGTGAAAATTCCAACAAGCAAGCAAAATAAATAAACTCGAAAATAACAATCATAGCCTCGGCTAAAGTAAAACTCAACTCGTTACAAATAAAATACATACTTTTTCGTAAAATTTACAGCAAACACGATTTTCAACCTGGCGCCGGCGTCGGCGCTGCCGTCAGCGCCGGCGCTGGGGCCTTTTTTCAAAAGAGGTTGGCGCCGGCGCTGGCGCCGGAGCCGAAATTTTTCAAAGGAGGCGCTCGGCGCCGGCGCTGGGCCTTTTTCAGAAAGGTCGGCGCCGGCGCTGGCGCCGGCGCCAATCCCGGCGCTGGAACAACACTGGTTGCGTGTAATGCGTGTATTGTTGAAGCCCTCTTGTATTTTTGGACAATTATTAAATGAGCTTTGTTTTGGCTGAAAATTCCCTTGCTTGTTGAAAAATGGGCTAAACTCTGCCTTTCCCCACCAGTCAACTACACCCTACCCACACCAGTCAATTAGCTTGGGGGACCAAGGCAAATTTTTATTGAAAATTTTCTACACGGATATTTTTCTATGACAGTACCCCCGAGTAACCCCCCCCCTCCAAATAACCCCCTTGAAATAATCCCCCCTTTAAATAACCCGGGTTATTTCAGGGGGTTACTTCTGGCGGGTTATTTGAGGGGGTTATTTGGGGTATGTTTTTAAGGGTATATTTTGTCTTGAAGGGAAGTTATGTTATTCAGAAAGTTTGACCTCTCCATCCACCTCGGAGGGTAGCTACCCACCCAAAAAGGGTATCCACTTGAAGTAGCCGAGAATATTAAGTTGTATTAAAAATAAAATCGAACCAAAATGTTCCACTCAGAATCGTGCGCTGAATACGGTTGATAATACCAAAACAACGCGTTCACTATCTAAACTTCAATACTAACGTACTTCCCTTTTGATCCTGAATTTAACTAATATCTATGGATTTTAATTTTGTGATCGTGTTTGCCGCTCCAAACCGCCAGATTCAGTAGCCTTGAACCATTCTTGACCACAAATACCCCGAGCTACCCAATCGAAGTACTCATCTTTGGGCTCTTAATGCTCCTCCATGTGGCTACCCGACTGAAGCTATCATGTGATGCTGTCATATTAATTTTTATACACCAACTGGACACCGTATACTGGACACCACCACCTGGACACCAACTGGGTATCAATATTTGGGTACCACGACTTCGGCACCACCTTTAGGGTACCAAATGATGTCAGGGGACTAAATGACCGGTATAAAAACGTCGCTCATCTAGAAGGCCTTCTACCCAATTTTTCAGGTTTCAAAGGGACTTTGTTGGTATTGAGGTTTTGGTGAGTAAATTTGCTGCTTTGATATTATCAGACCGTGTTCAGCGCATGATTCTGGATGGGATACCATGTATTGACTTAATTTTTCCTACAGTTTAATCTTTTGAGCTACTCCGAGTGGATACCTTTGTGGGTGGTACCTACCAGTGTTTGGAAAAGCCAAAGCCAAACGCAAAGCCAAAGCCAAAAGCCAAGCAAAGCCAAATTTGGCTTTGGCTTTTCCAAACACTGGTACCTACCCAAGTGTGTATGCCCACTTGAGTGCCCATCTGCTGAGTATCACAATCCTGAGAACCCCCACCGTGGTATCCCGTTTTTGAAGTACTCACCACATGGTACCTCTCACCTGGGCACCATGACCTGGGTATCTCCACCTGGGTAAGCCCACCTCTCTCCTGGGATACTCCTCAGTTGAGTACCACTACCTGGTTACCCTCTTCAGAGGGTACTCCTCACCTAGTTAACGATTTCTTGGTACTCTCCTCGTGGATACTCTTCAAATTCTCTTCACATACTTTGGATCTAAAACCCTTCTTCTGGGTAGCAACCACTTAAAAACACAAACTTTTTTTTCAGATAGTGCCTAAAAATCTGGTTTGTTAAAATTTCCAACTTTGTGGCTCTCTCAAATTTGTGTTTTTTATTTAGAAAACGTACTTGGAGATTAAATTTACATCTGGGCTACGGAATGGTTGAAGGTGACTGTAGATGCTGGTAGTAAAAAGCGAAACATGGTCAAACATTTGACTTAGGGAAGGGGGGGGGGGTTTTGGGTGGGTAGCTACTCTCCGAGGTGGATGGAGAGGTCAAACTTTCTGAATTACATGACTTCCCTTCAAGACAAAATATACCCTCAAAAACATACCCCAAATAACCCACACCCTTTCAAAATTCAAATTTCCTTGTAGTTCAACTTAAACAAAACGCCAAGAATTAAATTGGCGTTTTTATCCGCCCTTTTAAATTTTTGTCTTTTATTCACCAAAATGAACTGTTTTTTGCAAAAAGCACACGGTCTTTTACTCCAAAAGGTCTTTTGTTTAGAAATTGCATCTTATGTCTTTTTCAAAATCTTGTTTGTCCGTATCATGAATTCCGGAAATAATATTCTGGCATCCCACAACTAGTTATGTATCATGTCCATAAATGTACTAAAAGTGCCGTGAAAATTCTGTCGAGCAAATTTTTTAAGCCAATTCATCACACACCCTATATCCTATATCAACACCGCTCTATTCGAAAAAGAAAGTTCAAGCAGAGATTTTTATGTCAGAAAAAAAACAAATGTGGGAACAACATAAGACGGTAACGGACGATTTTTAATAGGAGACGATGGCTGGTCAGCAATTTCCGGCTCAAGTTAACGAATCACTATACTTGGACATAGTTTTGGTTCCATCCAGGATAGCGTGCTTGGCCAGCTCTCCAGGCATGACGAGATGAACGGAGGTCTGGATTTCGCGAGAAGAAAGCGTACGAGTCTCGCCATACTTGACCAGGTGGGCGGATTCATCCAGCAAGCGGTCGAACAGATCGTTAACCTGAGAAAGAGATTAAGCTACTACACTACACTTGCAAAATACCCACCAGATCTAAGCAGTCGGTTCCGACTTTAGTTAATTAATAATTATAATAATTAATTATTTTTAGTTAATCAGACAAGCCTGAAGTTTTGAGGACAAATGCATAACCATGACATAAAAGAGTAAAGTAAATAGGGTAAAGAGTAAAGTAAATAAGTAAATAGGGCCACCTTTGACTGGATCGATTTCACAGTGAATAGCTGCCTCAACCAGAATGTCCACTGTTTCCTCGAAAGAGCATCGCATCAAAGCGCCTACTTCTTGCCTGTTGATCCCTTGTCGAGTGATTGTCATCAAACCTCATAGATAAAGGAAGTGGATTATTACAAAGATACACACAATCTAACAAAAATTTACCTTTCGTAGTCATCACATCACACAGCAGAGCCAAATGCATGCTCAACTTCTTGTCCGTCATTCGCTTGCGATCCAACTCAAGTCTCAGCAGCCAAGGGCTAGCATTCGTAGGATTGAAGTAGGGCATTTCCTGGTAAATGCTGAGCCAGTCACGGTCTTCTTCGATGCATCTAAACTGAGAGGGTAAACTGCTGTTCCTTCTCTTCGCCCAATTTCGCTACAAAAATCTGATAAAATAGGTAGAACAAGGAAAAATAGCTTACCCAGACGTATCTTTCCTGTTTTCTTTGCTGAAGAGAGGATAAGTGAGATTAAGAATCGAATACCTCATAGACTTACCAAGTCCAACGATATTCGCTGCCTTTGCTCTTGCACACGCCTTTTGCTTTGCAATTTCTTTGCAAATCTAGCTTCCATTGCTGCTGCTGTTGCTTTCGAAGTCCTCAGACTTCTAGGTTGCTTTGTTGTTTCTTCACTATGCACCACAGCAGTACGTCATGTTCGGACCATAGAGCTTTCTGAAAACACGAGAATTTATATTAAAGTAAACGACGGACGAAAACTGCGAAAACACGGTCTTTTTAGTACAATCTTTATACCAAAACATAGCTCATACATTCAGCTACCATAAAAGTCAGACCGATTTTTGTAAAGTCAGAATTTTAAAAACTAGAGACCGTTTGAAGCAAACAAGTGGCACTTTCCCGAGTGAAAATAGGGGTTTTTGCGTTTTCCATCTAACTTTTGTATAAAACACCCTAAATTTGTATTTTTTGCATACATCTTTGGTACCAAAATGTAGCAAATTTACTCCTTCATCTAGTCTCCGGTTTTGTTTTAGAAAAATTAGACACAAAACTTGGCAGGACCTCAATCATGTCAATGAGGCGAGGATTTTTTTCTAAAAATTTTCACAGAAATTTATTGTGGTTTCTAAATTTCAACTGTTTCATGGGCAAGTGATGGCTCATTCGAAAGCCCTGAATGTGAGGAAAATTTTGTGTATGAGAATGCCAAAACCAAAAATATAAAAACCTCATCAGAAGTATGAAACAAAAACGCCCTCAAATCGACCATTTTCGATAAATTTTCTTTTGGCGCCAAATTTCCCTATTACACTAAGATTCAAATTTCGAAAGGGTGTGAACCTCCCTCAAATAACCCCCCTCAAGTAACCCCTCCTGAAATAACGGTAGTGGAACGTTTGGCCAAAATTTGCACTTGCGAAAATTTGCCAAAGGTTTGGCCAAAATTCGCATTTAAGCCTGACTGGGATTAAAATGTTCCCAAACACCCTATATCGACCCAGAATGGCCTCAGAAGCTCAAAAAAGACATTATTTTTGAGTTCTGGGGCCTATTTCACTAATTGAAGATTGGAAAATGGAAAGTGGAAAATGGAAAGTGGAAAGTGGAAAATGGAAAGTCATTTTCTGTTTCACTAACATTTTGGAAAATGGAAAATTGGAAATGGAAAGTGGAAAGTGAAAACTGGAAAATTTTCATGGAAAATTTCCGCTTCTGTTTCACTATTTGAAAAGGAAAGTGGAAAATTGGAAAATTTCCATGGAAAATTGATGACTGAGGCTACGGTCTAGAAATTTTTGGAAAATTGGAAAATTTTTTAAGCAAGACAGAAAACCATCCTATCTTACCTAAAATCATGTGCTGAACACTGTTTGTCAATACCTAAATGGCGATTTCACTAACTACACACCCATATCGGGGTAAGTACATATCCTGAGGGGCATCTGCCTCCAAATCACGAAAACATTAGTTTTTCACATGGGATTGTAAAACATGGCTTCTTATCCAAAATTTTACGCTGAACATGGTTTGACAATACCGAAACTGTGTTTTTAACCGCTCAAACTCCAAAACCTAGGGTAGGTACCCGTGGTTCAAGTGGATATCCAGGTGGAAATTTTTTTCCGTTTTTCATGCTCCAAAACCTGTTTTCTGGACTGATTCGGAAATGCTGATGATGGTTTGATAGTGGTGAAATGCCGTTTTGTAAAGTATTTTTTGAGTTCTGGCAAAATCGAGTTTTAGTAAAATCAATTATTCCCAATACTCAGAAAATATCCGAGAAAACCTTATTTTACTATTATCAAACCATCTTCAGCATGCCCGAATTAGTCCAGAAAATAGGTTTTGGAACATGAAAAATGTAAAAAAAATTGATCCAAGTGGACGACCACTTGGTTTTAATGGTCTAGAGGAGGTACCAGCTGGTTACCCTACCCACTTTGAGGCTTACTGGTCTTTTACAGAATAGTTTATAATTGTTATTAAAGAAACAATAATGTCTGTTATCACCAGGATTCGAGCCTGTAACCTCAAAAATTTGGAGTGGCGATTTACATGGATATCCAAGTGGACGACCGGAAAACCAAGTGGTCGACCACTTGAATCAAAAATTTTTTTTACGTTTTCGGTTTCCAAAACGATTTTTTCTGCACTAATTCGAGCATGCTGAATATGGTTTGACAGTGGTAAAATCACGTTTTATCAAGAAATTTTTGAGTTATCGCTAACGATTGATTTTGATGAATGAAATTCTGTTTAAACAGATCGATTTCTCTTGACAGGCAATTTTGTTTAGTGTATAATGTCAAAAACACGATTTTTGCTTGGTTCCCCAGTGGTTCGGGATTTAGCCATCTAGGGGCACCCAAAGAGCAGGAACAGAACCACATGGGGGACCAAGCGAAAATCGTGTTTTTGACATTGCACACTAAACAAAATTGTTGCGGCTTGACCAGGGCTCCCATATTTTTTTCCCAGAAATCAGACAAAAATGTGAAAAAATCAGATTTTGGGTCCAAAAATCAGACATTTTCCAAAAAGACGTACAAAATCTTTAGAACGCTTTTAACCCAAGAAAATAAACAATGCGAAACAATAAATATGAGTATTTGTTAACAATTTTGCAACTATCGATATTTCTCTTGACCATTAATCTGTTCTCGGAGTTGGCTGTTTTTCATCAGAAGTTGGAACATCTCAGTGCAGCTTAAATCAAAATTTACGCGCACTTGCAGAAGTGCTTTGACGGTTCCAGGCATCAGCGAATTTCGGTCCTTGATCCATTGGTACCACACAAAGAAAAGAAAAAGAAAGGAAAGAAAATACAACTTCTCTACAAAACATGCGTATTACATTATTGCTACCAATTTTTTCATTAAACATAGAATTAAAGATATTCTTTGATATTTTAGTTTGAACAGTCAAAATCAGAACAAATCAGAACATTTGCTCAAAATCAGAACATTTCTGATAAATCAGACATTTCGAAATTTGTCATATTTAGGGTCCCAAAATCAGAACATTTCTGATTAATCAGACGATATGGGAGCCCTGCGGCTTGACGGATTTCAATTGTCGATGGTGGATAGTTATGGAACAAGATGATTAAAATAATAAATTCGTTATTAAATGATTGTGAATGATTTATTTGTTATCGAATGGTTATAATTTAAGAAAGGTTAAAAAACGGTTCTGTTTAAAAAGGTCAAAACAAAGGTGTTCGTGGGTAGTCGCGAACTTTCTGACCAACCTAATAAATCTTCAGTGCCTTTCTATGTACGGTCTACGCTTGATATAAAGACATTTCCTTTTAACCCATTTTTGCCCGCATTAATTTTCAAAAAAATTTGAATTTTTATTTTTGTTGGGAACGTTGTATATAGGGTAAAATTATTGGTTTTGTTGTAAAAATGATATCAAAAATAGTGTTTTATCAGTAGAAAGAAGATTTATGAGTCATCCAATTAGCATATGTTTATGCTTCTTTTTTCTCTTACTTGATATAGTTCTTTTGAAATACAGCTGGCTATTTTGAAGAAAGAAGGAAGGAATTCACTTTCCCTTTATCATTTGATTTTGTACAACTCTTTGTCGACAAATATATTATTTTTGCTGAAGTAAATTCGAATAATATGGGAGAGCTGGTCAACCTCTTCGAGTGTCTCTTCGAGAGATGCTGCTCTAGGTCTTGGCGGTAGTGTGATGAAGAAGCTATGCTCAGTTCTCCCAAATGACAACCACTTCACTATTTACGGCGACAGATTCTTCTCCTTCATCAAGTTGGCGTATGAACTAAAAAGACTGGGGATTGGATACACTGGAGCTGTGAATGCATCTCGCACTGAAAAATGTCCACTGAGTGACGTGGCAAAGCAGCCAAGAGGGTAATGCGAGTATCAGATGGATGAGTCTTCTGGTAATACTGCCATAATAATTTTTATTTTACTTTAGTGAATTTAGGGGTCCTTGTCAGGGTGACCAACTCAAATTTTGAAAATAACGTCAACATGTTCCAAAATAACGGCATTCCAAATAGAAGAATCCAAAAATAACGGCATTTTTTAATTTAATAATAAAATTTGGCAATAAATGTCATTATTTTCAAAAAAAAATAATGGCAAAATTGTGCAAAATAACGGCAAGTTTTCCCAAATGACAACCGGCCAGTTATCATATTGACAACCATCGACGACCTGGATCCAATGCATTCCGTAAGCCGTTGGTCGGCCGAGGAAAAGAAAAGGATCCAGATCGAGCAGCCAAACACTGTAGCCTGCTACAATAAGCACATGGGTGGTGTGGACAGAATGGACCAAAATATCAATAACTATAGGGTTTCCATTGGCTCCAAGAAGTGGTGGTGGTCGTCCTTCTGCTTTGGAGTAGATACTGCAGTGCACAACGCCTGGCAGATGTGTAGAAAAGTCCACCCTAAGTGGGAGTACCTCCAGTTTCGCCGCTATGTTGCCACCTCCTATATGAAAACATATGGAAGTCCACCCACAGGACCCTACCGAAGATCATCCCAAGATAGACAACTAACTTCTAAGCGAGTAAATGAGAGTGTGCGGCTTGACGGGTACAATCATTAGATTGCCACAACCGACTCATCTCTTCACTGCGGGGTTTGTGATGGGAGAACTAACAAGAAATGCGAAAAATGTAATGTAGGCCTGCATCCTGTACCTTGCTTCAAAGAATTCCACGTGAAAAACTAACGAAAATAGCAAAATCTCATATTTTTCATTATCAAATGCTATTTTTGACAACATTTTTATAATAAAACCGGTACTTTTACCCCTGTATATGATGTTTCCAAAGAAAAAAAATTGAAATTTTAGGTTAATTTTCATACCCGTGGGAAAAAAGGGTTAATAAAGATATGAAGACATCTCCCTCCTTCTCTCACAGGTATTGTGCTAAATGAAAGCTTTACATAACCCAAAAATGACACCAAGTGGGGGTCATCTAGAAGCACCCTCGATAATCCGGCACCCCCGCTAATCCGGCACCTAAGGACAGGGCCCGATTCCAAGTAAAAACACATTGAAAATTTGCCACTATTCAATCGTACCTCACCACCAACATATAGTCAAAACAACAAGTGCATAAAATGACATCAAAGACAACTCTCAATTGAGTAACAATCCGAGGGACTGAGCACAGGGGTTTACAAAATCGAGGTGTTTCTTAATCGAAGATTCCTTTGTTTATGACCAAAAAAATCGGTCCTTGGAGTTATTAAATCGAAGTTTGACTGTATGTACCAGGGCTGCAGCCGGGGCTGCAGCCCAGTGCCAGGGCTGCAGATCAGATCACAAATGCTTGAGGAAAACCGAATTCCTGGACCCGCAGTCTATCAATCTAAATAGTTTTTTAATTCCACGCCTAAATTGTAAACATCTAGATGTACCTTTTTGGACAATCTGAGAAGGTGTAGAAACAGTATTATCTTATATTTTTTCGGCTGGCATTATATTGTTAAACAAAACTAAATTGATCATTTTAAAATTCAGTCAACAATTCTGAAGTTTTTTAGCCTAATTATGGAACATAGTCACCAACAAATCCATCTCTCTCCTGATGTGCTTCTCGATATTTTCAAATTTTTACTTGGAAGTAGTCTCCGAAAGTGCCAGATGGTTACATCTCAATGGAGTCATATAATCCGAGGAAACAAACATTTACTATGCACAGCTGATCAGGTTACTGATACTTTTTAGAATAAAAAAGTAGTTTGACGAAATCAGAAATTCTGTGATTGATTAAATTGCTGCTTTCGTATTTAAATTTTTCACACTTCAGATGAATACTGCTCTGTTTGCATGCCTTAAATGTGTCAAGCGAAGACATTCTGATGAAGAGTACCAAGAGTTTTGCGAAGCCATCCGTAACCTTCTGCTCAGTGATTGCTATGAAGTTGACAAAAAAAGCTAACGGAAGAATTTGCGTTGATTGACTCTAGCTATTATCTTTTTCGTATGGTTATGGAAGGTAAATTTTGATTTATTTTTCATTTGTCTAAATTTTTCTTCAAATGAACAGACTTCTAGAGTTTATTGGCCAAAAGTTGGAATATTGTTAACTTTGATCATTAACGGCAAAAAATATTCTAGGTATTGACAATTTTCGATCAACAAAGAGCTTGAGCACCGCCACAAAGATTCTCTGCCACATCTTGAACCACGAATTTCAACGTCGCTTGGACCACGCTCAAAAGTTAACCTATACGGCTTGGCTCAGCGCTATTTACAAGGTATTTATAAATTTTCGACCAATGCTTGATAAAATATCATATTGTGTGAAAGATTGTCTAGTAGAACGTACTTTCGTAACCAAATTTTGTGGATCGACCAAAACTTGCAGCAAAACATTGATAGAAAAAATTCTGACACCTCAATTATGTCAATAGGTCTTTCTACTTTAAAAGTGATCCCTGCAGACCTATCCACGGGCCCCAACTTTTGCGGCCCGCATTTGGTCGGACTTTAAATTTGTTGTCCCGACGAGTAAAGATTTTGCAGGTGCAGACCCAGCCTGATCCAAGAGCAATTTTAAGATCCAGGCCGGGCTCAAGCCGAGCCTCAATAGCCTGAGCTGGCCCGTGGTCAGGACTGCCCTTGTTGAAAGTTTTTGCTAAAAACCGTGTTTACTGTCCAAATTCTGTCGCCTCAATTGTCAATAGGGCGTCCTACTTTAAAGAGTAGTCTCTGCTGACCTATCCACATACCCGAATTTCGCGGGTCGTACCCGGCCGAATCTTAATTTTTCGGCCATTATAGATCTTCGAAATTCAGCGTCGAAACTTTTTAGGCTCGGCCACGCTTGCCCCGAGAGCAATTTTTAAGTCATTTCCAAGCTTAAGCTGGGCCGCGAAGCCCGCCCTGGCTAGGGTCACTGCGTCTGTCAAATGTTTTTGCTAATCGTAGTGATTACTGCCCCGTCTTCCCTCTTAATTTTCATGTGAAAAATAGAGCAATTTTTACTATTTACGTTGATGTCAACACATTTGGTTGTTAAGGATCACACGAAGCTTATCTTCGAAGGAGCTATTCAAGTATTCAAGCAAAATAGAGAGGTGGGCGAAAAGAAGAAGAGGACCGCCAAAAGAGAAGTTTCTGCGAAAGTGGTGAACATTGCCTTGAGTATTTTTCACGTATACATTGCGCTCGGAACACACAATGGAAATCATGTACGTAACTTAAATATTCCTTTTTACCAACTTTTCATTGTTTTCTTGCAGCTTGAAGAAGGGAACTTGTCTTCGATCTCACTGTGTTTGGATAATCTTCACGAATTTGATGCTGACTTGATGAGTTGTGATTCTTTCCAGGTGATTTTCAAAGTTTTCAGTTGTCAAGTATTTATGACTGGTTTGTTAATAAGCGCTAGTTTTGACTATTTTCATCAAACTTTCGGCCCTATTCCACAAATGCTTGATTTCCGTTGGTCTCTCCTGTTGTTTTTAGCTTGCACTTTAGAGCAGATACTTCAGGACGGGCTTTAAAATATCTCTTGAAAATATTTATCGTTTTGGCGTACACTGGCCTAATCTGTACCTAAATTCAGACTTCAAATCAACAAACCATGAATAGAAAAATTCTTCGTTTGCCTGATAGAATCAAAATTTTTGAACTTGTCATATATTTTAGTTGTTATGCTCTTCCTTCCACAATCTACTTGCTCCAGCGGTCTACAATAAGCTGAGGTCTTCTATTAGCCAGATTTTGAACAGTCTCAAAGAATTTCGAAATGGTTATGTGATTCGCAAGAAGCTCATTAAGGTCAGTGATGCAAGTCGTGCTGATATATATTAAAACATTTTAATTTGAGGGCGTCCGAAAGAAGTTCAATGAAGCGGGTTCAGAAAATTCAGAAGCCGACTAATGCAGGACATCAAAAGAAAATTAATTGCGCCAGTGTAGAATTTCGTTCACGTGTCAGCTGTTGTTTGAAATAAATACTTAGCCACGAATGCGACTTTAAGTAAATTAGTTGAACAGAGGTTTTGACATACAGTCCAACTTCGATAAACCGAAACTTCGGGGACCAGCCTCGTTGTGCTGGTTTATGAGGTGATAATTTTGATATAATTCTTTTTTTGGCTAAGCAACAGGGTTGGCTCTATTTCATAATGGTGGTTTTTTTTGCCTTGTTTCCTCTGTTGTTTTCCAGAACTTTTTTGTCCTTTTTTCGGGACTCAAAATCTTTTTTTTCGCTACAAAATGGCAACAAGGACTGGATGAAATGACCTTTTTCCTTCAAAAATGGTCAAAATGTCCTTTTTTACCCAAATGTCTTTTTTAAAAAATTTTGAGATCGATACCCTGAGTTAAGTCCATTTTTATTGACAATTCCCGGGTTTTTGTAAAGTTGGTAAAATCCGACCCCGGGGAAATCTTTTGAAAAGCGGGAGGATTCATAGAGAAAATATGCTACGTCAATCCTGCAGTTGAGTGTATGCGTCATTGTGGCAGACATTTGTCTTTTATGTTTGAAACCCAGTTATGCCGTCCGTTCGAACATGATTTAACTCTAAAGAAGAAAGCCCTCTATTTCTTGTTTGGTATGAGATGGGTTGAGATGAAAGCTCCATGCAAAATTTGCAGATGAGAGATTTCAATAGAGATTTCTGAACAAATCTCGAATAAAAGATTATGTTAAAACTTTACAGGGAAAAATGTGTGTAAAATATAAAGGACGAGCTCCTAGCACTGCTTATAGAAACACTGGGTGGCTCTTCAAGATTGATAATCTCAATTTGAGATGAGCTTGAAATTAGATGAATTAAAAATTCTTAGTTTGACATAGTTTGACATGAGTTTAAGATGAGATAATCTGGCGATTTTTCGCTTGAGGTGGCGATGGGTTAAAATTATTATGAGATGAGGTTCTGCTAATCTCATCCTCATCTCGCATGAAATAAAATTTTTTGAACTCATGGAAACTCTGGTTGGAATCCTAGGGCAGCGCTATAACTTTTTTTTCTGTTAAAATCCATGTTTTTATGTGGGACTTAACGTCAATAATGTTGGCGATCAGATAAGTATTGATTTTGGAGTTCCTGCCTCCAAAACTCAAAGCTACGGGGTATTCAACAAATACCTCAAAAATTTTGATACCTTGTCCACTCTGACCATCAAAAAATACTGCAGCCTAAACATATATTTACTCTTTGCAGACGAAAATGGCAGAAATCGGTGATATCGAAGTTAAAAGTGTCTTCAAGATTGAAAGAACCGGTAAGAGTATTTTTAATTACTGTTCCTTGGTTTTTTCTAATTGACCAATTTCAGGAGCTCACAGCCACATCCGTGGACTTGGATTGAAGGAAAATCTAGAACCGTTATGGGTAATCATCTATCTACCGTCTCTAATGTGAAATAAACTATTTTTCTGCTTTATAGAGCTCTGATGGTATGGTTGGACAAGGCGTTGCTCGAAGTGCTGCTGGATTGATTGTCCGCATGATAAAGGACCAGCGCATTGCTGGAAGGGCCCTCTTAATAACTGGAGATCCTGGGACTGGAAAGACTGGTATGGTTCTCAAAATTCATTATGGTTTCGTGATGCTCAATATTTAATTGCAGCTGTTGCTATGGGAATTTCAAAAGCCATCGGGGAGGACATACCCTTCGTATCAATTTCGGCTAGTGAAGTTTTCTCGGTGGATGTCAGCAAAACAGAAGCGTTGATGCAAGCCTTTCGACGTGCCATAGGAATAAGGATCAAAGAAGAAACAGAGGTAATAGATCTTATTTATTTTTTCTGTTGTCATAACCAATTTCAGGTGCTCGAAGGTTGGTAACAATTCCCTGATCGGATTTATGATCCCTAAGTGACTGTATCTGATTTTCAGGCGAAGTGGTGCAAGTGGAGGTTGACAGACCTGCTTCTGGTAGTGATTTGGCCCTTAAATTCCTCGAATAGAAAGCTGACCAGTATCCGAATTTAGGTGTCGGGCCGAAAGTTGGCAAGCTCACGCTGAAAACAAGCGACATGGAGGCCATCTACGACATTGGAAACAAAATGGTGTAGTCTGTCATCAAGGAGCGCGTATCTGCCGGTGATATAATTTCAGTCGACAAGGGATCAGGTAACTCGGTTAGTAGCGTGGTGGTTTTGACATAGTTAATTTGATTGAGATTGAGATCACCAAGATGGGTCGTTCCATCGCTAAGTCAGCCGACTATGATGCAGTAGGTCCACAAGTTAAATTTGTTGCCTGCCCTTCTGGTGAGATCCATGTATATTTTCCTGTGGCGATGTGTTTTCTTTTATCTGATGATTTTTCCAGAAGCGCGTTGAGAACACGCAGACCGTGTCACTTCATGGTCGGTTCTCTTTCTTACTTTTCTATCATTGGTGTTTATAGACATTTAATTTTAGATATCGATGTTGGTTTCTTTTCTTTCATTTACTGATCCTTCCGGTGTGCCGATTACTAACTGTTCGAAATTTTAGGCAATCAATTCGCGTTCTCATGGATATTTGGCAATGTAAGAACTTTTTGGTATTCATTTTTACATTATTTCATTTTCGGCTTTTCGGGTGATACTGGAGAGATCAAGAACGAAGTCAGAGAGCAGATCAACAAAAAGGTTACATATTGATGATATCATTTGGCGTTTTACTAGCGCGTGTGTGTGTTCTGCTTCAGGTGACTGAGTGGTGACAAGAAAACAAGGCTCAAATCGTCCCCGGAGTAATCTTTATTGATGAAGTGCATATGCTTGACCTGGAATGCTTTTCCTTCCTTAATCGTATGATCGAATCTGATCTGGCTCCCATATTGGTATGTGAATGCTAGCTTTCTAGCTTTTGCAAAGAATTTCCAAAGAATCTTCTCTTCGATATGCCATCCATGGTTGACATGGTCCGGATAAGGGCTGACCCTTTGGGGGTACATGGTCCGGGATAGGGGCTGACCCTTTATATATGAGTTATATGAGCTCTTTATATGAGTTCGACCACAATTTCGACGGCGTACATGGCGCGAATTTGAATTTCGGGGATAAATATGAATTTTGGGGGCGAAACAATACAGGGGGCGAAATGAACTACGGGGCGAAACAATACAGGGGGCGAAACGATACAGGGGGCGAAACGACCGACTCCCATTTTTAGGTCTTTCACTTTAACCCATCCGTATCTCATTGCTAGGTCATCCTAAAACAATTTTGGTTTTCAAGCCATATTTTGTCGACAACTCGGTGTTGCAATCAGAGCTCTAAGTTTCGTTATTTCGGCACCGGTGCCATTTACAGCACTGGCTGCAACGTCAGAAAAATTTGTGCACAATTAAAAGTTGGATTAGCATCATGAATATCAGAATTTCTAAATTCTTTAAAAAATGATCTTAAAATAGAAATGAATTCAGTGGAATTTTTTTCATTTTCCATTTTTGTTTTTAGGTCATTTTTTAGAGGAATTTAGAAATTCTGCCGCTATTCCATTGTAACACCCTCCCCCCCCCCAAAAGCCAACTTTTTATAAGTACTTAAAAACCATTTTTAAGTAATAATTTTGCCATAAAAAGGCCAGAAAAACATTTTTAAAAGGTTCGGTGATATCTTTTTTAAAATTCAACGATATTTCCAAGAAAATGGTATATCAAGTGTCAAAATTAGTTTAGAAAATTTTCATGCACGCAGCCCTTCTTTTCGACGTTGGGCGACGTAAAAAGTCGATTTCGACGTCGCCGCACGTCGAAAAAAACGGCCACGTGCGTAAAAATTGTCTTGAGTGTACATTCCTATTCACCCCCCCCCCTCCCCCCAGATTTTTCAAATGTTGACTAAAAACCATGATACCCCTGTGGTTTGAATTTTGTTCAGAATCAAAAAAACACGCGGCTTTCTCATAAAATCGGGGTCGAGAAACACGAATATGAGGTTATCTTCTCCATCCGAGCACTCTGCGTGGGGGGGGGGGTAGGTCGATTCTATACTCAAGCAAAAAAAGTCTTTTTGTAGCGAGGACAAGCTTTGCCCCTAGTTAGTAATTTTTTCGATTATGCATATTAAAAAATGGATCTTTTTGGCTTTGTCGTATACTCCCAGTATTCTGAAAATTATGCTCGTGCGGTTCATCCGGCTGTCTCGCCAAATTAAACGTCGCCAGGTAAATATGCGTTTGGAGAAACAGTGAACTCTTGTGTCTTTTTGATCTGTGCAGTCCGTATAAATAAGCAACTGTTCTGACTACATCTTTGACAACTCATACTTTAATTCCAAGATCTTCATAACTTATTTTGAAAAATTTTTGTGCTTTTTTATGTATCTGATTTTCGCTCTCTTCTGGTTGATGAAATGGTTCTCCTTTTACACATGCAGTTGCAAAAATGACTGATACCTTGGACGAGGATGTTCTGTTTACTATTTACTATACTAAAGACATCAAATGGGCGGACTAAGTTTCCTATTTTTAAGATCAGTGCTAAAGCAATGTGTATTTTCTCTCGCTCTGTCTATTCATCAGTCTTTTTTCCAAACAACACTCAGCAGCTTACGTCAGAGAAAAGATGGGGAAGTGGGGCAAGTAGGATAAATCAATCTTTAGCATCTTAGCCACTAGAAATTTGGTCCGATTTTGAGGACGATACTTTTTTATTACGACCGCAATTTTTTTCTGAAAATGGCTACAAAGAGTAGATACCGTATTTTCTCTATTAATGAACCCCTATTTTATAATGAACCCCTCTAGTAAGACGTTGAAAAATAATGAACCCCTCTCTAATAATGAACCTCCCTCATAGTAACTGAAAGAAGACGATTGACACAAAGCAGAAATTTCTATTCATCCACTATCAAAAATCTCATACACCAACAAGAAATTCTACATCATCTTGAAGATTATCCAGATTAACTTCGTTCTCATCATCAGACATTCCGGCTCCTTCCTCGCCGCTGCAACTATCTTGCGCCAATTGCTTCGATGAAACGCTTTTGAGAAGCTCCAGACCTCTAGTACTAATTGATCCCTCCGCCTTGAAGCATGCATGTATTCCCGTCCAAATCGCGTATTCATTAATTGTCGCAACAATTTCAATGATTAATGAAAAGGGGGAAATTGGTCCACAAAAACCTTGAATTTGTTTTTCATGAATTTATGCTGCCCCACAAACAAAAATTTACCTTTTGGTGTCCACAACCAGCTGGAAATGAAGACTGAATGCCATGGCTCCCCCTCCCCTTTCTTTCTTCTTTCTTTCTTTCTTTCTTTTTCTTTCTTTCTTTCTTTCTTTCTTTCTTTCTTTCTTTCTTTCTTTCTTTCTTTCTTTCTTTCTTTCTTTCTTTCTTTTTCTTTCTTTCTTTCTTTCTTTCTTTCTTTCTTTCTTTCTTTCTTTCTTTCTTTCTTTCTTTCTTTCTTTCTTTCTTTCTTTCTTTCTTTCTTTCTTTCTCTTTCTTTCTTTCTTTCTTTCTTTCTTTCTTTCTTTCTTTCTTCTTTCTTTCTTTCTTTCTTTCTTTCTTTCTTCTTTCTTTCTTTCTTTCTTTCTTTCTTTCTTTCTTTCTTCCTTTCTTTCTTTCTTTCTTTCTTTCTTTCTTTCTTCTTTCTTTCTTTCTCTTTCTTTCTTTCTTTCTTTCTTTCTTTCTTTCTTTCTTTCTTTCTTTCTTTCTTTCTTTCTTTCTTTCTTTCTTCTTTCTTTCTTTCTTCTTTCTTTCTTTCTTTCTTTCTTTCTTTCTTTCTTTCTTCTTTCTTTCTTTCTTTCTTTCTTTCTTTCTTTCTTTCTTTCTTCTTTCTTTCTTTCTTTCTTTCTTTCTTTCTTTCTTTCTTTCTTTCTTTCTTTCTTTCTTTCTTTCTTTCTTTCTTTCTTTCTTTCTTTCTTTCTTTCTTTCTTTCTTAGCCGTAGACTCTAGGACGAGGACTCATCAGCTGAATCATGAATGGGACATTTGAGTATGCGGAGGGAACTTTAGTCAATATTTGTCTCAGGCGGTACGAGACTGTCTCCGTTCACCTCACTTTGAACATAAAACAGCTCCATTTTGACGCTTCTTTATTTTAAGATTGTCCGAATGATAAGCAGTGAAAATGATGACAATAATTCCAAATCACCCAAAACAAAAGCCGAAAATTATCCTCAGGCAAATGCCCATCAGTCCAACTACTGCAGACATGCCTCATTAGAGGACTCCGAACGATGTCATTCTCTCTCTGGGCAACCGCAACACACCAAACCAAACGAGCCAATCCAATATACGGATGGCGATGTTCAGTGTCCTATTGGGGAACTTCTGGACCGAGAACATTTCCGCGATAAATTCGACACCACTGCATATCTTCAGGTCAGTTTGTTATTGATTAGGGTCTTAAAGTTTGTGGATATTTGGGGTTGACGAATGCTGTCATTCTTTCATTCTGGCCTTAGGTATCTTCTCTTTTGTTTCTTTTTTCAGCCTTCGGTTTAAGAGACACAATCTGTAATTTTGGAGGTTTTTTGTAAAAATTTGGCACCGCTATTTTTTCGATTTTTTTCTACCGCACATGTTATATACCATTTGATTCCAAGTTAACACTGAGCAATATCTTCTCAGGTGCCGAAATTAATTTATCCTAAAAAATTTGAGTTATGACCTTTTTAGTGAAGTAATCTTTTCGACTTCCAAAAATGACCCATTTTCTCAAAATGGATAGAGGTGGGCTGTTTCGATCACACTTATATACACATTTGAACTCATTCTACTCGGTATAAGTTGCTCTACAAGATGGCTGTAAAAAATTGCCATATTATACCAAAAATTACAGACTTTTAGAAAATTTAATGCGAAATTACAAATTTTAGATTAAGATCTTTTTCTTAAAATCTGCTAAATTACCCGTGTCGCACCCGGTGTGGGAAAGAATTTAATTTCATTTTCAGAATCTACACGAAAAACTGCATCGGATAGCATTAAACGGGTAACTACTTTATAAGGAGTGCGCATGGTATCTGGAGCTCGGAAGTTGGGAAGTCAGACGAATTTTAAGCCAAAACCACAGGGGTGAAGGACCAAGGCAAAATTTTTTGAAAAAATATTCACGGTCACAATGTCGAAATCTGACACCTGATTCATGTTCAGAATACCGTATTCTCTCTATTAGTTCCACACTCTCTATTAAACACACACACTCAACTTTGAGGACCTGTATCTCAGCTCAGAGAAAAAATTTAACAAAGCTTTTTGTTGCATTTTCTTAACTCCCACGAGCTCTACCGATTCCGCTCTTTAGGTTTTGAATTTTCACCGAAAATCTCGTGATCGACCCCAAATTTTTCCGATTTTCGGACGATTGAAAAATAATCCCACATGTGGAACTAATAGAGAGAATACGGTAGTCGATTTGCATGTGAAAGTGCTCTTAAACGTCAACAATATCTAATAAATATTTAAATAAAGATTTAATTACTTTTTTTGTCTTGGGTGGAATTCAAAATTTGACATTGAATTCCGAACTCCAAATGCACTTTCACATGCAAATCGACTATTCTAAACATGAATCTTGTGTCAGATTTCGAGATTGTGACCCTGAATATTTTTTCAAAAAACAAAAGAGAGAAGATACCTAGGGCCAGAGTGAAAGATAACAGCATAAACAACGAAGACGGTCATATTCTTTTCTTTGCCTATAGGCAGGAACTTCAGTGATCAAAATTTGAAAGAGCTCCTTGACAAGTACCCGAGTTTCTAAGGACTTGTCTCAGAATAATTTTTTTGACAAAAATAAAGTACTTTTGGAAATTTTCGCGAAAAGCAGCATGATAGCAGCATTTATGGCTCATTTATAAACGTTGTCGTTGTCGTCGTCGTTGTCGTTGGAATATTTGTTTTATAAAACCCTTTTTTTCGCCAACGACGACGACAGCGACAACGACGACCTATTTATAAAAAATCCAACGACAAAGCCAACGACAACGACGACGCCAACGACAACGAAATTTTTTATTCAAAAATGGACAAATTTCGCATTTTCAGTCGAGCTTTTGAGTGAAAACGTGTGGAGAATATAGTTAATCCTTAAAATTCTGACTTAAAATGCAAAATTTGTCTAATTTGGAATAAAATATTTTGTTGTCGTTGGCGTCGTCGTTGTCGTTGGCGTTGTCGTTGGATTTTTTATAAATAGGTCGTCGTTGTCGTCGTCGTTGGCGTTGTCGTTGGCGTAAAAGTGCCTTTATAAAACATTTTTTCCAACGACAACGACGACGACAACGACAACGTTTATAAATGAGCCATTAAGAAAATATACGGTGAAAACTCCGGTACTGCGGTTTTGGTAGCTGAATTTTTTATTATTTTGGTATTATCAAACTGTACTCAGGACATGATTCTATATAGGAAGCAATAGTCTTTAGTTACTTTTGGCTTTATTTGAAATTTCAGGTTCTGGATGTGAATAATCACTTCAAATTTTTCTTAGAGTAGGTACGAGGTTGTCCTCCCACCCACCCACAATTATTGCGGGTTAATTTACCACTTACTGAAGTTTCCTGCTTGAAATAAATTTTAAATTTTTTTCAAATTTGCCCGCGGATATTGTGACTGCGGGGATATTGTGGCCCGGGGATATTGTGGCCGATGCCGATAAACGGATAAAAGAACAAAAATCTAATGATAAGTCGGCGTTTTTTTGCCTTGGTCCCCCCAGATGGTAAAACAGCGATTGGGTACACATTGTGGTTGGGTACAGCGGTTGGGTACAATTGTGATTGGGTACAGCGGTTGGGTACAGCGATTGGGTACAGCGATTGGGTACAGTTTAAAAATTAGTTTTCAATTTATTTAGTCCCACCGCATGTTTTTTTGAAATTTTTTCACTTAGGCTTAGCCTTAGGTGCAAGGTAGACCAGTGCTCGATAGGACCGTTACCACGCATTTGGGCACACCGCATTTGGGCACCCGCATTTGGGCACCCGCATTTGGGCACACCGCATTTGGGCCCCCGCATTTGGGCACCCGCATTTGGGCACCCGCATTTGGGCCCCGCATTTGGGCACCCGCATTTGGGCCCCGATTTTAAAATTCTATATTTTTAAATTATAAATTGAAATTTGTCAATTTTTCGGGCCACGGACGTTTGACCTTAAGCCGCTTCGTTGACACGCATTTGGGCCGCATCCCATACCATGTACCCCCAAAGGGTCAGCCCTTATCCCGTACCATGTACCCCCAAAGGGTCAGCCCTTATCCCGGACCATGTACCCCCAAAGGGGCTTCCTATTGAATTAGGTTGCCTGCCGAAGGCAGGCAGGTAAAAAATCTAGAAAAGTCAAAATTTTCGATGGAAAGTATTCGGACCTGAAATGAATACAAATTTTATTATAAAACAGTAACATATTGATACATTTCAATTTATAATTTCAAAATATGGAACTTTAAAATCGGGGCCCAAATGCGGTGCCCAAATGCGGTGTGCCAAAATGCGGGTGCCCAAATGCGGGTGCCCAAATGCGATGTGCCCAAATGCGTGGTAACGGTCCTATCGAGCACTGGTCTACCTTGCACCTAAGGCTAAGCCTAAGTGAAAAAATTTCAAAAAACATGCGGTGGGACTAAATAAATTGAAAACTAATTTTTAAACTGTACCCAATCGCTGTACCCAATCACAATGTGTACCCAATCGCTGGGCAGTCCCCCAGATATGTTCTGATGTTTAATAATGGACATTTTTAAGCTTCAATTTCCATACAACATTTTTTTATTCAATAACCTAAACATAAATCGTGGATCAACAATTTTTTTAAGCGACATTTCTCTCTAAACAATAAAGCTGAAACTAATATGTCTAAGAAAATAATAAAACAAAGGTGGCATAAAATACTGAAAACAAACAGGGGACGATGGCAAAAATAAAAACAACAGGGGGGACCAAGGCCAAAAAACACAGACTTATCGTATAGAGCCAAAATCTTTTCACTTCAAGACTATTCGCAATTGCTTGATCCCGGGATTTTTCCAGGATTTTTAGAAATGCTAAAACGGGGAACGGGATTTTGAACTTTGATAAAACGGGAAACGGGACCGGGATTTTCAAAATTCCCGGGACCGGGATTCCTGCGGGATTCCCGTCCCGGTGCCAAGCCTAATTAAGCCATTGTACAATTTTTTGACACCAGTATCACCCGTTTCTAATACTCGTATATAGCTTTCGTTATCAGCTACCATTTCGGTAATCATGTTAGTGAATTGTCAAGTGGGTTAGCCTCAAAATCGGTTTCTACTAAAAGATTCTAAGGAGCCTTAGAGATTTTACAGTCGAGTATTGACTTGTATGGCCAGTGGATTAGCTTTTAAAGTTTAATGTTAACTTCAGGACTTTTATACCCAAGTGGAAGATCCAGCCATGCAAATGGTGCTTTTCTTTCTGCCCAACATTGTGGCCCGTTTTCCTCCCACTCCATCTCTGTTGGACTTTGGTGCTGGTCCTACTGTCCATGTGGCTGTTTGCTTTAGAAACACTGTTGAGGAAGTAAGTAGAGTCCCAACTGTAGGAATTCATCCGTTTGGTTTAGATATACCTGGCCGACTACCTGCCTCAGAACCGTAAGGAGTTGACCAAGTGGTTAGAGGGCAAAAGCGATTTCGACTGGACATCCACCCTGAAAATCATTGCTGGAAGGGAGGGACTGGGTTGGGACAAGCTGGTTGAAATGGAGCTGCTGGCTAAGTCAAAAACCAAAGGCATTTTTCACTGTGATTGTCATGTGGATCCAGCTATCAAAGTGCCTAACAAGCTGTTTAGAACCAGTTTTGAGGTAATTCATTCTGATGTAGGCAACTGGTCAGTTAGTTATAAAACCCGTGTGTTCCAGATAATTACGAGTTTCTTCACATTAGAGTATTGCTGCAACACTTTAAACGAGTATAGAGAGGCTATTAGACGGGTTGTCCACCACATTCGTCCAGGTACTTCTGCCTTTAACCTACTGTAACCTTGGCTGACTTGTAAAATTCAGGTGGTTGGTTAATTATGGGTGGTATTTTGGAGGAACACTGGTGTGCTTTTGGAGGTCGCAAGTTCAAATGTCTATTTATAACACACGAATTCGTGGTGGACTGCTTAAGGTTAACACATACCGTGATTAGTCTAATAAACCACTCTCCTTGACTTTGATGACCTAAATATTAGCCCAGGTCAAATATTTACATCGTTGTTCATCATGTTTTCCTAAATACCACAGGCTCTATGGATTCTGCTTTTGGATTTTGGTTAAGCACCCAAACTTTTTTAGATCAATTTCAAAATTTTCTGATCATCCAATGACTGAAAAATAAGCCACCCTCGTGGTTTGTTAGAGAAAATACAGTAACTGATTGCAAGCCTCACAGTTAAAGGGGCGTGCTAGTGCGTTTTAAAAAGTTAAGGTGGGGACCAGCAATTTTTTTTGAATCGTTCCATTTTTGACTTGTTATGCGTCAAATCTTATATAAATGACCTTACACTACTTTTGAAAAGTAGGCAGAAAACTTAAAAAATATGAACGAGAACGCATAGTAAAAGTTTGGTGCTCCCCGCCTTTTCTCCGTGTAACGCACGGGCATGCCCCTGTAAACGCTTGTTTACAGTTTGAATTTACTATTTTTAGAAGCGCTGGACTAAAAGTGGATGAAGAACGGGGCTCAAGCCCCAACAACGACCCATCAGGTCCATCCACCATTTTCTATGAAATCAACGGGATGTTTATAATTTGCTGCCGAAAAGTAAAATAAATTAAAATGATATCTGAGAAAATTAATCTGTGGCATTCTTTCTCAAATTTTTAATTTTAATAAGTTTTTATAACTTAAAAATTAAAGGGGGTGTGTTATTTTGGTCCGGAATATTTGAAAATTTGTCTGGAGCGGAAAATTAGTGTGAACATATTTGTTCTTCATCTTGCGATACAACAACACCATCCTCATCATCAAATGTCGACATTCTCTCAAGTTTGTCAATAACCAGATCAATTATTTCGAAAATTTGCAGGGTAAATACAATAACATAGATGAAAAATATTGTGTAAAATAATTATTTACCAAAGAAACAATACCCTTTGAAGGTCAGAATTCCGGTCCATTTTCCGGTCTGAATTAGACCGGAACTTTTACATTCAAAGGGTATCATTTCTTTGGCAAATAACTCTTTTACACAGTATTTTTCGTTTATCTAACGCGGATGGTATTGTGCTGAATGACACCAAAGCTTCTGAATATTATTGCGAAAATTACAAAAGTATTTGGGAATTCCGGTTTTGACTCAAAAAAATTCCGGGCCAACACTACTCTTTACAAAAAAAAACAAATTTGCATTGAAAAATAATTCTCGTTTGAATATATCTGATCCCCGCCTTTTGCTAATGAAATTGCCCGTCTAACGCGCTGGTATGTCCCTTTGAAAACTAGAGGGGTGAAATTTACCGGTTAAAATATTTGGCTGGTAATTTCTCGGTAAATTACCTGAAATTTACTGTGGTAAATTGCAGTTTCACAGCCCTGCTTCAAACTAAGTTACTGATAGTAATTTGGAGTGGGGTATATGTCACTAGCTTCGAACTTTTCTTCAGTTCTGATCCGTCAGCCTGGTGTGAAAAATAGTAACTATTTCGATTTGGCTGAAAAAAAGCCAACAATTTTGCCCTAAGGACCCGCGTAAATTTATATATTACTCCACCCTTTGAAAAACTTAAAATTTTTTTGTAAAAATATCAAACTTTTGACGCTACTTGCATATACCCCCCCCCAATCAACTTTTTTTAAAAGTGTTTTAAAACACCCTATATAGACTCAAAATCGCCTCATGAGTTCAAAAAAGACAATATTTTTGAGTTCTGGTCAATAAAAAATTGAGTTTTGGGCACTTTAGAATTTCGACTTTTTACCTGTTTTATCATGTTTTGGTCACTGGAGCTGGGCAAAAATAGTCTCTAAACGCATTTCTGATAAAGAGCCTTTCTCGGAATTATGTCTAGGGTAAGTGAGTGCGCGCATTTCTAACCAACCAAGCCCCCTGCGCCCCCTTCGGGGGCTTGGAGTTGAGATGCGCACACCCACATACCTTAGACACAAATCACTCGAAAGTGACTCTGGATGCATGAAAAAGCATGCATACCAGAGTTTATTTATGCGGTGCGCCCCAGACAACAAAACTATGTTCAACATCTTCCTTTTTGTTCAAAATTGGCCCTTTTTTGGTCAATTTCCACCCTAATAGGGCCCTAAATCCCTTCAAAAATGGTCAAAATTAGTGATGTGCACTCCGATTTGCGATATTTTTGAGTTCAGTCCATTTTTTAGCCGACTTTTCTAAGCCAGAGCCTTATTTTTATAACACATCTTTTTTACAACTTTAAACGCTTAACAACATGGTATTATTGGATTTTCTTATTTAAATATTTTATTTCTAGAAAACAGCCTCTCAAAAAAATATCGCTAAAGAGATTTTCATTTTTGGGCTTGCGATATTTTTGCGATATTTTTTCCAGAGGTTTTTTTCGTAATAATTTTGATGTAATTTCGACTAGATGTTATATACGAGAATGTAGCTCAATGAAAGTTAGCTGAGGAATGTGAAGTTTGTTTAACCATACGTTTTCATCATCATCGTCCAAATTGAACCGGAACATGACGTAAAATTATTTTTTCGATTGTCATTTCTGTCATTTTTCGGCTCAATTTGGACGATGATGATGAAAACGTATGGTTAAACAAACTTCACATTTCTCAGCTAACTTTCATTGAGCTACATTTTGGTATATAACATCTAGTCGAAATTACATCAAAATTATTACGAAAAAAACCTCTGGAAAAAATATCGCAAATCGGAGTGCACATCACTAGTCAAAATGGGTACTTTTTGGTGGTCCCAAAACTCGATTTTTTATTGACCAGAACTCAAAAATAATGTCTTTTTTGAACTTCTGGGGCGATTTTAGGTCGATACAGGGTGTTGGGAAACATTTTTAAAAAAAATTTGATTTGGGGAGGTATATGCAAGTAGCGCCAAACTACTTGTATCATAAAGTATTGTAGTTTTACCGGTAAAAATAATAATGTGTTTCTTTCATTGCAACCATTTCTCTTACTGCTCACTATTATACAGACAACACACACAAAAAATAAATAGTTATTTCTCTGAACAGTTATTTGACAAGCACAGCATATTGTAGTTTGGCAGCAAGCCAAGAACCAGATGCATTCCCAAATCTCAAACAATATATTCCGGCCTTCTTGCAGTCCACCACTCCATGCTCTGGAGTTTTTAAACTAGTAAGAGTGATTTTAGGCCAGACACTAGTCTCCTGCTTTTGGTTTTCTTGAATATGTACAATTTCAAAACTGAGATCTGAGCTAGTGGTGAATGTCCAGAGGAGTTGCTGGCCCGCCTCACACTCTTGGCTGATCTCATGAATGGCTTTTGACTTGAGGGAAGTGTGTTTGCTTTCAGGCACTTCCTTACCAACTACTCCATGCTTCTCCCAAAAATTCTTTTTGATGCAGAAATGGTCAGTGGACAGCACTGGTTTGGGCGCCGAAACACAGGCCTCTGGAGGTTGTGCGAATCCACTGGTGTCCACTCTTTCTCCCCCTACCTCTTTGGGAACTGCCTGTAAATGGAGGCATATTGTCTCGGGTTTATAACTATATTTTGTTATTTCAGGAAAATTTTTGGAAAGGAAGTTATAAAAAATTTTCCGGGTGATTTTGGTGTTATGCACGAAATAGGGTTGCGTGCTCATATTAATCTGATTTTTTACAAAAATTTCAGTATAGTTTTTGGACTTTTGATCTTTCGTAAAACAATTCTGCTCAAAAAGCAGTAATGATCATACATTTACATCTTGATTCAGCAATACAGTCGACTCTCGATATAATGAAACACCAAAAAGTCAGTTCTTGACCATTATTATTATCCGACTTTTTTTAACTCCAGTTTGAAGTATTTTACGGGTTGTCTTTGTCTATTCCACTTCGAAAAATCACAACACGTCTTATAAATTATTCATTCCAATTACTATACCATTTTTGGTTGTAGTTTTGCGTTTTAAAAAATTTGGTGTGGAAGGTGGAGTCTCAACAAGAACAATGCCAAAAGAATTTACCTTAGCATCCAAAAACTGCAAAATTTCTTCGGTTTTAGCCAGGAAGACCACGCTGGATTGTGTTTTAGCGTCAACAATGTGTTTGGCCACCTGCCACATCAGGGACAGCAATCCGGGAGGATGGAGTAGGTACAGCCGAATTAACTGAAAACACGCCTAGATCATCACAAAAGACCCAAGATATGCTAAATTTTACATTTTCACTGAAATAGTCGGACCATAGTTTGACAACCAGTCTGGCCAGTTTGGATGGTGCAGACAATGGGTTCATGAAATCGGTTAATGATAGACCATCCAAATCTATAACCACCACCACCGCAGATGGTCTGCCAGTTCTTTGTTCATGCTTGTAAATGGCAGTGTGGAAGCACTCTTGGAGCAAAAGGTATGAATGGAGCACATAACTTAGAGGAATAACTTTCACTATCTGAGCACAAACAAAATTCCATAATTAAGCTGCTGTTTATTTAAAAAATTATGTGTGTGATTACTTCTTTGATATCCACTCCACGCATTTTTTGTAGGAATACAGCCACATCTTCCGAGAAAACATCTATTTTCAGTTGAGAAATTGAGAATCTCTGTAAAAAACCTTTTAGGTGTCAATTATGCAGTCTTCTATTTATGAAATTGGTGAGTACTGGAATTTACCCCACCATAAAAAAAGCTACTAGAATATACACCTGCCCCACCCGCCCAATAATTTTTAGGTGTACCTAAAACCATAATTTCTCATAATTTCGGGTTTGTTATGTGAAAAAAGTACCGTATCCTCTCTATTAGTTCCACACTCTCTATTAAACCCACACCCCAACTTTGAGGACCTGTATCTCAGCTCAGAGAAAAAATTTAACAAAGCTGTTTTTTGCATTTTCTTAACTCCCACAAGCTCTACTGATTCTACTTTTTAGATTTTGGTTAAGCACCCAAAAATCTCGAGATTGACCCCAGATTTTTCCGATTTTCGGACGATTGAAAAATAATCCCACATGTGGAACTAATAGAGAGAATACGGTAAACATAAAAAATGCAAATTCTCAAGAAAGACGCGTATTTTAGCGTCAACCATGTGTTTGGACACCATCCGCATACGCATGTTTTGTGCTTTGCAATGGTTCAGGTAAAATATTTAAGTCCGCCCTAACATATGATGGCCTGTCCCGTGTTTAAAGGCAAGACGATGAATAACAGCATATTTACTTTTTTAAGATCAGAAATTCTGGCCAATAACCCACAAGTATCATGTTTTTCGCCTTGTTTTTAGAAGGGATAATACTTTTTTTTGCGCAAATTGACTTTTCGGTAGAGACAGAAAAAAGCCTTCGGGCGGGATTTCGGGACGGGATTTTTGGCCGAAAAAAATCGGGATCGGGATTTTGGAAAAGAAAGTTCGGGATCCCGTCGGGATCCCGAAAAAATTTCGGGATTTTAAAAATAGGGTAAACTCAGAAAAAAATTCGCAGCTTTGTGCTAAATTTTTCTAATTTTGGTTATTTTTAACGACTCAAATGGTTTGCTACTGATAGTTTACTTTATTTTAATAATAATTCACCTATGAATAATACGATCTAATATTTTTTAGTAATTTTTCTGATCATAATTATTTTAGATCATCATTTATCGCTTCATTTTTTTACATGCTGTTCGATTAACATATTATGGCTTGAAAACATTTAGTTGTTATTAAAAAATAATTTTTTTAACCACAGTAGATCAGTTGATAGCTTGTTAGGAACTACAGATCCAGGGATATATTTGGGCAGCGAGAGACAGCGCAATTTCAGATTGCGCCATATTCAAATTGCGCCACTGCAAATTGCGCCTTTATTTGGTGTAATCACAAATAGGCAAATGCATTTTGCAGACTAATTTTAACAAAATCTGTTCTAATTCGGTATTAGGGGTGACTTTAGGAAGAGTAGAGAAAGTTTGGTGTGCATAGCCACTCAAGCAAAGTGTACTCCTCAGTCATTTGCCTTGGTCCCCAAGCTTATTTTTTCGAAATATTTTTTTCACAAAATAGACGCTAAATGCGTTTATTGAACTTATTTAATGGATCTTGTGCTTTCAACATGTTTTCATGTCCTTCAATGACCAATTTCTGAGAGATGGCCAACAATTGGAAGCTTTATAATGGCGCAATTTGATTTGGGCGCAATATGCAGTGGCGCAAGTTGAATATGGCGCAATCTGAAATGGCGCTGTCTCTCGCTGCCCATATCTTCATCAAAACAATACCATTCGAGAAATACCGAGAAATGCTCGTCCATATTATTAAGGGTGAAACTCTATATGGCTACTTAAGAAAAATTAATCGAATAAAAACAACCCGAAAATTCCGCAAAAAATCATATAAAAGAAAAAAATTATAAAATTTTTTAATTTGGATGAAATTTTTTAAGTGAAAAAGTTGAAAATTGGTGGTTTTTCGAACAAAAAAGGCCTGAAATTGTCGCTCGGGATTCACCGAATTTCGGGATTTTAGAAATGATCGGGCGGGATTTCGGGACGGGATTTTGGCCCGAAATCGGCTCGGGCGGGATCGGGATCCCGACGGGATCCCGTCCCGTTTCTGTCTCTACTTTTCGGACACAAATCCACTTTTTGGCGCAAATTTTTGTTTTGTCTGTTTCTCTCAAAAAAGTTTATATTTTTTCAAGGTTTAACACTATCAGGTAGGCCCGCGATTCTACTTTTTGATGAAGTATTAAGTATTGCATCATCTTATAAAAATGTAAAACAATAAAATTAATGTATGTACTAAATTATTGTTCTCACTTCCTTCATACATAAATTTTAGGTATGGTTTCGTTAGAAACCAAGTTGAAAAATCCGTAGAGAAGTTTAATTATTAAGAAAAAAATTTAAATTCCCGGACACCACCTCTTAATAGCGTAGGCATGCCCCTTTAAACAGGGCTGCCAGACGTCCTTATTTATAAGATTTGTCCTTATTTTAGGGTTCCAAATCTTATTATTTTTTGAAATTTTCAGTCAAAATCTTATTTTTAGCATCAAAAAAGAAATAAGCAATAGATAAATTTGCATATTTTTGCCGAAATACATTAAAATGGGCTTATTTTTAGCGAATGTCCTTATTTTTTAAAAAAAAGTCTGGCAGCCCTGCCTTTAAGTCAATTTTATTGCAAAAAACCTATTTCTGGGCAGATCTTTGACGGAAAATTATCAGGACTCACATAGTTTTGAAGCTAGTTTGATGAAAAGGAACCCAGTTTTCTTACCTCAAAAGTTTTTTTGGCGAACTCAAAAGTGGAGCAGCATTCTAGAACATTGGCCTCATTGTAGCCTAAGGTCTGTCTGTGTGCAATCAACTCTTTCAATTTCAGCTCCACAGCCTCCAGATCGCCTTTGTAGGCTCGAAACCATCTGGCTAGGAAGAAGTCTGTGTCGTAGGTGGGTGGAAGAATGGATTCTAGTCGTTTTCTAAACACAATCATTTTTGTTTGTCTCAAAATTATCGAAATTATTTGTGTCACAGGTCTGACCTATAGCTTGGGTTCCCCTAGCGACCCTCGCTAAAATCTTAAACCAAAGATGTTTTGTGGGTTTTTCAAAAAAAATTACCTTCGGGGCGCAGGGGGCTTGAAGTTGAGATGCGCACACCCACATACCTTAGACACAAATCACTCGAAAGCGACTCTAGAATCCAGAGTCTGGATGTAGAAAAAAGCATGCATAGCGCCAAATTTTCAAAAATGATGCAGTAATTTTTTTGCCACCCTGTAAACCCAGCTACAGGTCTGACCTGTGCATACAAATAATTTTACAATCTTTTATAACTACTTAAAGGGCCATTGCCACCTGCTTTGAATTGTCCCCCGCCAATTAAAATTTTTTCGCATAATGATTCAACTTCTGTACGGACTTTTCAGCTTGGTTTCTAACAAAACAAAGCCTAGGATTTAATTTTAGATATAGTTTTGTTAGAAACCAAGTTGAAAAATCCGTACGTAAATCCAACGATAATGAAAAAGATTCGACCCTACTGGCTTATACCCCCCCCCCCAAAAATCAAGTTTTTTCAGAGTATCTAAAAATCATTTTTAAGTAATAATTTTGTCGTAAAAAGGCTAGAAAAGCAATTTAAAGGGGATTATGGGCTGTATTGGGAGGGGAAGGGAACAATAAGGGCCACTTTTTTAGTCAATTTTTTTTGGCCATTCTTCGGCTGTCTTACCATGTTTTTCAACATGGGTCGTGGCAAAAAAAGAGACTCTATATGCATTTTAAGATCAAGAATACTTCTCGGAATCATGTCTAAGGTAAGTGAGTGCGCGCATCTCTAACTCTCAAGCCCCCTGCGCCCCGAAGGGGGCGCAGGGCGCTTGGGGCTTGGAGTTGAGATGCGCACACCCACATACCTTAGACACAAATCACTCGAAAGTGACTATGGATGCATGACAAAACATGCATACCAGAGTTACTTGTGCGGTAGGCCTGAGTATTCAAAACTATGTTCAACATCTTTGATTTTTCGGCCGAAAAGGGTTTCACCCCCTCTTCAGGCCTGGGGCTACGAGCCAGAGGCTCAGCCATCCAAAAGTCAAAGGACAACCATCAGGATCCACCCGGCTGATCGGTCCGATCATTTCGAGTCCTTATACTTTTACGTGCACCACAAGTGGCTGGGTTCGAAAGCGCCTTTACTGCTTAGAGAATTAATACTCTTTGGTGCTTATAGGCACTATAGAAGTGGCCCCTGTTTTGTCCCTTCCCCTCCCAATACAGCCCATAATCCCTTTTAAATTGCTTTTCTAGCCTTTTTACGACAAAATTATTACTTAAAAATGATTTTCAGACACTCTGAAAAAACTTGATTTGGGGGGGGGGGGGTTTTCACAGTAAGTTTTAATTCCACTTCAATTAGAAGGCCAGTTTTTTTAGGGGGTATTAGCCAGTAGGTCCGAGGATTGGGGGGGGGGTATATAAGAAAGTAGCTGTTTTGGGGGGGGGGAGTATAAGCCAGTAGCGCCAAAGATTTGAATTAGCGGGAACGAACGGGGGTCAACTGGCGGCCACCAACTGGCGACCATCCCAACTGGCGGCCCCAAACTGGCGGCTACTATGGCTACTACCTGTTACTCTACTATCTAAAGTAACACAAATTATCTGTATGGTATCTCAACGTTCGAAAACACATCTTCTGACCGAACTAGCTGTGCCAGTGTTACCGCATAGACTCTTGATCTGTGTACCTAGGTGGTTGTACCCCGGCGGTGTAAAGGTTTCAAATTCAGGTAGTATTGCCCAGGTGGTGGTATCAAGACCCAGGTATCTAGATTGGAGATGGTAATATCTAGGACCTTATACCTAAAAAGAAGTACGTAAGTATCCGTGCCAGGGTAATCTTAAAAGTGGCTGTTTTTCACCAAACATGTTTTCCTTACCTTTTTGTAGTTTGGGGAACATCTTTGAGTCCGTCCTAACACACGCTGGCCTACCCTGCACCGGTGTTAAAATATTTTCTTTTTTCACAGTAAGTTTTAATTCCACTTCAATTAGAAGGCCAGTTCCCCCTTTCCTTTAAAATTCTTTTGGCCACAAAAAATTGTAAATAGAAAATGACCGAAAATAACCAAAAATGATCGGTGATATGACCGGATTCGAAAATGACCGATAATATTCCAGCCCTAACTAAAACTGAGAGAAGTTAGACCCTTACTTCAATGAAAAAACAAAAAAAAACAGACAAAATTGCTTAGTAATAACTCCTCAAACTTCGACGGACATCAACCAACACATGCACCTACACCCGCCCATTGAAGGAAACTTAATAGCTTTTTTATAAACCAGGAACAATTGTCCCTTTTATACAGGCCAGAAACTATCGGCGCCGGGAGCCATTGTTCATATCCGCTTGTATTTAGTGGGTATAAGTTGTGATGGCCGCCAGTCGGGGCCGCCAGTTGGGGGCCGCCAGTTGGAATGGCCGCCAGTTGGGATTTTACCCGGGAACAACCGTTGTTGGAGACGGCAATGGCCCTTTAACAATTCGCTCATAACCAGACTTGTTCCCACTCACCTCAATTCCTTGGCACCTTCCAGTTGTATAGGAGTGAAAGGCTCTGGTCTGGCTTTCAAGTCTTGCATTTGTCAACCGCCAACTCTAATCCTCTAATCCCCCAAATAAAGTTGTTGGAGAAGCAATTACGTTTGCTGAAATAAGTTGATGTAGGTGGGGGTGATCCACATCGGTCTCTCTCTCTCTTCTACAACCTTTTTATTAATAACAACAATGGGTGGTGGTACACTAGCCCACCAGTCAGCTCACCAAGTAAGGAGAGGGGACAAGAAAATGAGAGCCAGACTGTACACACACCACCCTAAAGTAGCAGTCAAGAAAGTGCTCTCTGCACGTTCGCCCAGACATTGCTCATTTAGTATAATGGGAGCAAAACACCAATTGCGGTTTCCTTATGGTTCCTAGATGGAACAACCGCAATTAAGCGGCAGAGAACCGGTTATTTTTTTCTGTTGAAAATTAGATTAGTAGAGGAGGGGCATGTTTTTGTTGTGACACCTTCACCCTGGTTTATTAATATTATTATGGGTTATAATATGGAAGTTAGGAAGGAAAGTGTGAGTTTTTTCGGATCAGCTGGTTGGAAGTGCGTGTTTCAATGCAAGAGAAACACAAAAAAGTTAATTGGGTTGAGTGTTGAAGAAAAAAGATCGTGGATTTGACAGGATTTTTCCGAATTTCTGATTTGAAAATCACTGACTTTATTGTGGTTGGGAAGGATAAACGAAAAGAATTAATGGGAAAATAAAATGGTTTTGTGAACGAAAAATTTATTTTGTCAACGGGTTAGCTGGCCGCATGGAATGAACATCATAAAGTTTGAAAACACCCCGCTATGTAGTTTCACTCTGCTAAACACAATCCTTGTAACTACTTTAAAACCGCGTTTGTTTGGCCACAGGGCCGCAACTTCAACTTTTTCTAAGAGGGGTAATTTTTTAAGGTAGTTTTATCTGCACCGTTTCCGATTCCAAAAAGGTCATTTTACCTACACCGTTTTTTTTCCACGTCTGAGGGGCCCAGTTATCCCCCCCCTCAAATTGCGGCCCTCTTTGGCCAGAAAAAGAATAAATGAAAGTTTACCGCGACCTAATATAGTACAGCTTGCATTTCTAGAATTTTCACAATAAACACTTCTTTAGTTGCGGTTAACTCAATAATCGTCAATTCCATTATTTTTCTAAGATTTTACAATTTACTTAACCATAATTGAGCAATTACAAGAAACTAGAAAGCACAAGCTACTTATTAAGATTGGGTAAAGGTCCGCAGGATTACTAAGCAACCAAAACCACATTAAATTAATTTGGCTAATCTATTTGTTACATGACTACTAAATTGTAATAGGCTTTATCCAACAACAAAAAATGAACGGATACCACAACAGCAAATATATTTGGCAACTAGTCTAATGGTCTGATGAAGAGAGACTTGCATCTTTTGTATCACCCATCTCCTGCTGATGCTCATTGAACCTCTCCATTTTGCGATGTAGATACGGCCTGACATTACCATTTGAGGAAGTTGACATCCCGATTTTCTTTTCCATAAAGCGCCTTTTCATCTCCTCTGAAAAAAGAGATATACAAATTTGAAATTTGAAAAAAACTGACTGTTATTGAGCAGCAGAGGCCTTTGTCCCTGGTTCATACGCTCAATATTGGTTTTGCGAAGCTCACTACGGAGTTCTTGCATTAAGTTGGCATCGCTGACTGACTTGAGCTGGTTTTCCAGGCGCAGCATGTTAGTCTTGATTCTGGCGGCTTTATCTGGATCTTCATAACGAGTAGCACGATACGCTTTCCTCAACTCCTAAAAATAAGTGGTATTATTTGTTTGGACCAGAGACAGTTGAAAGTTTGAGTTGGAAATATCAATTTCTGATCTAGGTCAAATAAAATCTGCGACATACCAATATTTCGGTTTTCTTCATGTCATTTAGAAAAGAGTAGTCCTTGCGAAACTTGGCATCGTCGAAGTCTCCACCAGAGTCTGCTGAGAATCTCGGATCAAACTTTCCTTTCTCCTTACTTCAATCACTCGACGAAACTTTGAAACCGGCTTTTTTGAGGACACTTCTCTTGGACGCTTCGGATTCTTCTTTCTTTGACTTTCAGTTCCTGCTTTGACATGTTTTGGTCATAGAATTTCTTGAAATAAGTTTTATTACCTTGGCAAAAAATAGTTGAGTGAAAAGGAACTAAGAAAAACGCGTGTCTTATGGCGCACAAGAACAATAAAATATCGATTCTTGGAACGAGGGTCGACTGGCGGCCATTCCAACTGGCGGCCACCAACTAGCGGCTACTTTGACGACTACCTAGTACTTCAACTATCTAAAGGTGCAATAACCACCTCTAGAGTACCCTAATCTTCGAAAAGACATCCTCTGACCAAACTAGCTGCACCAGCGTGGGTGCATAGATTCTTAATCTGTTTACCTAGGTGGTTGTACCCCAATGGTGGAGAGATTACAAATTTAAGTAGTGTTGCCCAGGTGGCGGTATCCAGACCAATGTATCTAGATTGGAGATGGTAACATCTAGGACCTTATACCTAAGAAGTAGTACCTAAGTAGCCATGGGAAGGTCTTCTTAAAAGAGGCCGTTTTTCAGCAAACATGTTTTTTCACCTTTTATGGTTTGATAAACATGTATGAGTCCGTGCTAACACACACTGGGCTAACCTGCACCTAAAGCGAAAACAAAAACGGGGAGAACTGGCCGTACCCAAGCGAGTAGTGACGGTCGAATAAGTCAGTTATAATTCAACAAATCGAAATCCTGAAGTCAAAAAGTATTGCATCTACCATATTTTCTGTAATAGAGCCAGATCTTGCTCTATTTTTCAATGGCTGAGAAATCTTCTGATTACAAAACAAAAATAACCCTATTTCTGAAATCTTGGTCAAAAAACGAGGAGGGTCTGGCTCTATTAGAGTAAATACGGTATTATGCAAGCAGGGCGAAGATAGACTTTTTATATGAACCAGGAACAATTGTCCCTCTTATACAGGCGTGAAACTATCGGCGCCGGGGCTATTGCTCATATCAGCTTGTATTTGGTGGGCATAAGTTGTGATGGCCGCCTGTTGGGGGCCGCCAGTCGGGGGCCGCCAGTTGGGGGTCGCCAGTCGGATCGCCGCCGGTTGCGATTTTACCGATTCTTGACTATTTTGACCTAAATTTTGGAAATTTTGATTACCGTATATCTTCTAATAAGGGGCCATGGACCTTATTAGAATATTTCCGGAAATTTTTCACTTGTGGCATTGTGTTTTTAGCCATAAAAATCCCGACATTCTTGGGCTTACGACCGCTCAAAAAAGGTTCATAGACGTTCGCCATAGACGTTTCGGACAAATTTCCAAAAGGGGGCGAAACGTTTCGCCACCTTTTGGACATACAATGTTTTTGGACAAATGTCCAAAAGGTGTAACTAGAGTTGTGAAATGGACATATGTCCAGGCATATGTCCGGACATATGCCCGGACATATGTCCGGACATTTTAGAAAATGTCCCGTTAACTAAAAATCGGACATTTTCTTGTTGTTTTTGTCTCAGCTATTATTTTATTACTCTTAGTCCGACAAAATCATTCTTCACTTCTGCTCACTGAAATTCTGCTAATTTCTGCTTATAATTATGTTTCAGGTTGCCATGTCTAAGCCTCAAACAGGATATCATGAAAGGATGGTTTGCTTTCGATTTCTAATGTTTTTATTTTTTTCAGTTGTCCGAGGCGGATATCCACCTGGCCAGGTGGTACCCACCACGAGGTTTGGGATTTCGGTGACTTCAATCGCAATTTTAGTTTTAACAAACGCAATTCTGCACACGATTTTGCCTATGATGGCATAGCTCTTTTTTAGATTTAGATTTTTTTTTCAAAATTTTTCAGGTACTCCAGGTACCTGAAACACCTGAATAACAGTATTATTAGATTCAATCTATTGAATGAATTTGAATTTTCGTTAAATGATATCGCAGAATAGTCTTGTTTGTCCTTGGTTGATGTCAATAAAGCTTATTTCTTCTCTTTCTTGGTCTTTATCTTATTATAAGACATATTTACTCGGGTTAACAGAAAATGTCCGGAAATGTCCGAATTTCGGACATATGTCCGGACATATGCCCGGACATATGTCCGATTTGAAAATGTCCGGACATTTCCACAACTCTAGGTGTAACATGGCATTTTGTCCAAAATTCAGTTCGTCCAAAGTCAATTCGTCCAAAGACAATTCGTCCAAAATTCGATTCGTCCAAAAGTAGGGTTGGTTGATTGGTAATTACCCGGGTAATTACCTGGGTAATTACCCGGGTAATTACCCGGAAAAATACTTTTCCGGCCTTATTTCTCCGTAATTACTTGGGTAATTACCCACAAACACCCGGGTAATTACCCGGAGAAATACTTTTTCCGGAGAATTACCCAACCCTATCCAAAAGTCAATTCGTCCGGAAATCAACTCGTCCAAAATTCAGTTTGTCCAAATTGCAATTCGTCTAAATTTGAATTTCAAGTCAATATTTTGCGGGAGAACTATTTTTACGGTCACAGGATAACTTCAACCGCAATGTGATCGCATCGCTCAGAATCACACCTCAAGAAATAGCGATGTTCGTTAGCTACATTTTAAGTGGTTGTATGCATAAAAATGATGGATTTTTCGTAGCTTTAACACAATGCCACAAGTCGCTTTGGGTAGTCACGTCTTCTAATCAGACCCATGAGGCCTTATTAAAAGATATACGGTATTAATCATGAATTTAAAGGTTTCTCATAAGACCAATCGTCTTCCTGAATCCAAATTCATTGTTCATAATAATATCTAAGAGCTGTGATATGGTTTTTTGAGTAAATTAGTCGAAAACTTCGGAATAATATTCAATCAAAATTTCCAAAGTTTAGGTCATTCGTTATACCCCAGGGCTCCCAGACGTCCTTATCTATAAAATTTGTCCTTATTTTGGGACTGCAAATCTTATATTTTTGGAATTTTAAGTTAAAATTTTATTTTTTAGCAGAAAAAGAGCAAATATATATATATATATCTGGGAGCCCTGCTATACCTTTTTTTTTTATTATCTAGAGAACTCTAAAATGAGAAGTTGAGTGTGTGTCTTGTGAGACTCAAATTTAAAACACCCCTAAAAATATTTATAACGATCAAAAAGTTTAGTTTTATCTTATTATCGATGTTCAACCTTTTTCTATTCTCACCCAATTTTTGAAATTCCCATCTTATATGGCTTAGCAGATGTTGTTTCCTCTCCAAAAAATGTTTTGTTGAACAACTTCACGCCCAGTTTCTTTTAAGTTGTTCCACTTGACCCAGAGGCATTGACTGTATACCTAAAATCTATCCCTAACTTTTTTAAAATCAATTTCCAAAATTATTTATTACGCTGTCTTAGCTGTGCTGCCTCACTTGTTTCATGGAATTGTTCCTCTTGATGATCTTCATCATCACAGGAAGATTCTGTCTCTCCCCTTTCCTCATTTAACTTTTGCCTGCTGCTCGCGACTTCTGGTTCACTGTCATTGTCCTGTTGGATATCTTGGATCACGTGGTTATTCTCATATTCTTCATCGTCCGACTCTTGCTGTTGCTTCTTTTGAATTTGTTGTCCAATTTAGACGGATTTCTTTTATTTTTAAAAACTTTTCCCATTTTCTAAATATAATATATTAATTTTGAAAAAATTTGTATTGAAATTTTCAGATTCAACTTACAAAACTCTAACAAACACCCAGAAAATTGAGTTCCACTGCCGGCAATTTTTCGCCCCAGCTTTTGGGTCCTTTTTGATAATTGTAATTTGCCTAGTCAAAAATCGCAAGGATTCTAATTATGCAGATCATTTTAAGAATGGCCATAATTGAAAACACCCCTTAAAATATGTGTTTAGCTCCTCAAATTTAAAATTTCAGTATATTTCGCGGGGATTTAAATTTTATAGTCAAAAAATGACTTGGATCGCTCAGAATCCCATCCGCAGTGGCCAGAAGTGGCCACCCTAAGTACTGATTTAGGGTAGTTAGATACTGGTTTGGAGCAGTTTCGGATGGTTTAGGGTTGTTTGAGATGGTTGAGAATGGTTCGAGGTGAAATTCTGAGCGCTTAAGCCCATCGGACTGGAATTCTGATGCGGCCAATCGCTTTTTCGCAAAAATTTCACCCCCCATTAGTAAACCCCCCAAAAAACCAACTTTCAGGTTCTTCTGGCCACTCCGGGGTGGGATTCTGAGCGATCCAAGTCATTTTTTGACTATAATATTTGAATCCCCGCAAAATTTACTGAAAATTTCAAATTTGAGGAGCTAAGCGCATAATTTGAGGGGGCAAACACATATATTAAGGGGTTAACACATATTTTGTTCAAAATTTGAATTTAAGGGGTGAAAAATAAATTTAAGGGGGTAACACACATAACTTAAGGGTGTTTTGACCTACAGCCTTTTGAGAATCAATATGATTCGCGCAACTCTCCCTTCTTCTATGGCGAAACCCTAAATAAGCGTTCAATCATGATTTTTCTCAAAAACTATCGGCACAACCGAAATCCTCGCAATTTTTCGAACTAGGCTGGCGACTTTATTTAGCAAAAGACTACAAAAAAGATTCTGTCCCAGCGGGGTGACGCACTTTCGGGTGCTCTTTATTAGGAGAGTTAACTGTATACTTTTACAATTTTCAAACCGTCTTAAATTTAAATGAATTGACAGGTGCCTTGCCTTTATTATCTACAATTTTACAACAAATAAAACATAATTTTATTGACAATATAAACAGAGTAGTAATTCAATACACACACGCATTTTTTGCAGGAGAGGAAGAAAATATTCAAGTAAAGCCAAAAAGACGAGTTATTAGTTTATTACAAGATTTCATAAAATAGACATCAAGAATCTTGAATAGCTGCGACAGCCACTATCAACTATGTACACACTCAGAACTAAAATTTACAACAAAACAAAAAAAAAATAGCTGGCAATGATAGATACACACGCATATTAAACGCCAATAGTAGCAGAAAATGAGTATGAACCCCAAAAGTAGCAGTAGTAATTTGTTCGAGAAGGCTACTCTGGATACGAAAAACTGTACAATTTTACATACCGTATTTATTCTAATTGAAAGCAAGTCTCTAAGAGAAGGCCACCCCTTAAGGCCAAAACTAGGGGGGGGGGGTAAACTACCTCTAATAAGCGCCCTCCCCAATATACGATATTTCTTAAATTCATTCTCCTCCTTTTATACCGGGTTTTTGTTTTCGAACGCCACACATGTCATATACCAAAATGTAAAATGTAGCTGGGAATCTGCGCTACATTTTGGTACATAACTTATGTGGCGTTCGAAAACAAAAAAAAACCCGGTATGAAAGGAGGAGAATGAATTTAAGAAATACCGAATTTTGGGGATGGCGCTTATTAGAGGAAATACGGTATGTTTATTGCATTTTTAACACAGAGCCAAAAAATTTTTGGAGGTTGAAAAAAGAAGGCCATGGCTTCTATTAGAATAAATACGGTAGTTTACTTGAATTATTCAACTTCAAAAAAATCAAAAATGGTTATACAGTTAAGTGTGAATAGTAAACCGTAATTTATTTTCGGGTTTGTCTCCAAAAAGTAGTCTAATGAGAAATTTTAAAGATAGTTTGGTAGTGACTGCTACTAATAGATGATAAATTTTATGAGAAATTTTTCGGGTGACTATTCTTATAATATAATTATCTGCAGATTCTGTAAAATGTACCGTATACTATCTAATAAACAACCCCCCCCCCCCCGCCCTCTTCTCTAATATTGCCAATAATTTTTACCTTTTTTGACTAAGGTTTTAGAGTTAGGATCATTTTTCGTAAACTATTTTAAGATTAAATTTTAGTCAGGATATAATCCTTATCCCGACTGGTCTTACGTTTTTTTGCTAACGAGATTCCCGAATGGCGATAATTTTGAAAATCCCATCGTGAATCCCTCCGGGCTACAATTGTAATTGGAATTAAAATTATCTTTTCACAGTCAACTCTGAAAAGACAGTAAACACAGTTTACTATTCACACAAATGAAGCTGTAGAACACAATTCTTCAGAGATAAGCATTTACAGCAGAATATGATTGTTACAGTTGACTTTTTGTATGAATTTGAGGAAAAAACGCTGTACACACAACAAAAAATCATCAAAAAACTAAAAATGGCCTTTAATATCGTAGCTAAGGTGTCATCGGGTCGTTGTGGTCATGTCCAACATCCTCACGGGCGCCACGACGTCTATCTGACTGCCTGGTTTGTGGGTGAGTTGGACTAGCAGTCATACTACTCACTATTTGACTCATTTCGGCACCCCCCAAAGATTGCTGGCTGCGATGCTGCCAGAAACCACTGAACCATAGCCATGTGGGCCTTGGGGCTGCTGGTGAAGTAGACCTCCTGGTGCTCGTTTCGGGTTGTGGATCATTGATTGGAAGGACTGGAGACCACCTCCAGCAGCCAAAGAGAACGAAGACATTAGCATTTTGTTCAGGGCTAAGGCATTGAAGGACATTTCCGTGGCTCGGGCACTGCTTCTTAAAATTAGAAAATGTTTACTGTAAATAACTCTTCAAAACACTTACCTTGTACATTCCTTGGCTGAACCAGTGCTCCAAGAGGGTATGGATGTATGAAGTCTCCAGGGTGGGTGCTGCCTCCTTGAGAACAGCCATCATCATAGAGCCAGCCATAGGACTTGGGACACCACCAGCAACAGGGGCTGGGTACCTCTCCTGCGAGCCAGCCACGGATCTCGGTCGTAAACCGGCAGAGGTAGAGGTAGCCATGAAGGAGCTTGGTGGACTTCCCTCATCCTCATCCCCTTGGTCTTGGTTGCTACCAGACTGCGGCGGAATGTATGAGGCAGCCATCTTATGGACTATGTGTTGGGCTGGATGAATATTGGTGCGAATGGACGTCTCCAACTCATCCAAACTGCACTGCAAAGGCAATTGGTCATCGCTGAAAGGAGCAATGGCCATCTCCTGGGCAACCAGATCTCTTACATTTCGAATGAAGTCTGCACTAATGGCTGAAGGCCTCCAGTTAGGGTTTAAGGTGGCAAAGTTGAGCAGGGAAAGTTCGATTTTGCCACAGGAGGGAGCTTTTCCAGAGGTTTTGGAAGAATCTGAATGGCTAGGTTAGCTAGACAAACACACACTTTCATTTACAATTTTTTTTAATTTTTTAATTTTAAACTTTAATTTTTAAATACCAAATTTTCGCAGACTACTTTCATGCAAGTTACCACTCATTTTGTAGCGCATCTCACTGGCTAAAATTTAACCGGTAACTCGTCTAAGAGCAATCTGCAAAAAAATAGGTAAAACACAATGCCAATTCGTATACAGTCGAGTATCCATTAACATACATCCCAAAAGTTTGTTCCCGCCTTGGGTCCGACACTTTTTTAACCCAATTTTTTAAAAATTTTGCTAGTTCTGTTTTGACAGTCTGGTCCCAAATATCACAAGGATTCCGATTTTGACGATCGCTTTTGCAAAAGACAGTGACTTTGACATTTAAAAGGCAAAAACTCTCATTAACACACGCCTGTTTTGGATTTAAGCGTATGTTAATGGGAGTTTTTGCTTTTTAAATGTCAAAGTCACTGTCTTTTGCAAAAACGATCGGCAAAATCGGAATCCCTGCGATATTTGGGACCAGACTGTCGAAACAGAACTAGCAAAATTAAAAAAAAAAATTGGGTTAAAAAAGTGTCGGACCTAAGGCGGAACGAATTTTTGGGGCGTATGTTAATGGGAGACTCGATTGTACTGTGTAAAATTAAAAGCTTGTTTTTCAGTACAGTCGAACCTCTATATAACATAATTCAAGGACCGCCAAAAACCTTATGTTACATAGAGGTTATGTTATATAAAGTAGCCATCCCGAAAATAAAATCAACCATCGAAAACAATAAATTCGAAAGAAAATGGTAATTTTTGATTCCTCACCACCTTAATGTAAACAAATTTCTTATATAGACTGAATAAATCTGATTTTTAGAGAAATTAACTGATTTTTTGAGAAATTCAATAGATTTATGTTATATAGAGGGCGTTTATTCGGCAAGAACCACAAAAAAATTTATGTTATAGGGAGTTTTATGTTATATAGAGGTAAAAGTTATGTTATATAGAGGTTCACTTTGGCTTTATTTAAATCAGACCAACCAAACTGATTTCTGAGTTATGCTATATAAAGTTTTATGTTATATAGAGTTATGTTATAGAGAGGTTCAACTGTATTTCGCAGATTGAGTGCTTCGCTTTTCGTATATAATTTAAAAAAAAACTTACTGTTCAATGAGTTGTCTATGACGGACTGGTTTATAGGAGCCAATCGGAGATCTCCATCTTTAGTTAAGTCCATCATGGAATAGGAACAAACATCCCCCAAACCATCCACATGCTGGGTGTGGGTTTGGAAAAACTGCACGATGTCCAAGGCTCTGGTCGAATGCTACAAAAGTTTTGTGGTCATTCAGTTTAAAAATCTGTAGCAATGGTCAACTTACTGAAAGTAGAGCACAAATGGAGTGAGCAATGGACTGAGCACTTCCTCCACCAAGTACTGAGCTTTGAGCTGGAATAATTGGGAGAATTCTTTGTTGACTTCAGTGGAGTGGGCCTCCTTCAACCAGGTCTTGGGCGCATAATGAATGTTGGCCACAATCTGGCGCATCAAGAACTGCTGGCAGAACACCATGTTTTCCTGGGGAATAAAGCTGCGACAGGCGAGTACAACTGCACCACATACTGTCACTGCTGTTAACACGTGCTCAATCTGCAAACAATTTAGTGTATAGAGGTTAAAGCTGTCATGTGGCGGTTGAGAAAATAAATTGGCCGATTAGCAAAAGTCGGTCAATTGCAAACCCCGAAAAATTCCAAAATGTTTAAAATTGCAATTTTTACGAAATTCACTTAAAATTTATTGAAAAATAAAATTCAAGATTTATGTAATCTGATTTTCTTGCTTTTAAAAAAATACGTTACAAAAAATTGTTACATTTTTAGGAAAAATATTACAGTCCACGCTCTATTAACATAACTCTATTTAGCATGATACTCTATTTATCATAACTCTGAAATTTAGAGTTTGGTTTGTACATACCGTATTTCCTTTAATAGGCGCCCCGAGGCGTTATTTGGGCGTTTACCACCCGATTGATCCCCGGCCGATTGATCCCCGCCGATTGACCCCCGGCCGATTGATCCCCGGCCAATTAAAAAATTTCATTTTTTCGCTCTCACTTTCAGTGAAAATTTCGAAGGGATTTTTCAGTTTGAACCAACCAAATTAAGTGGTCGTCCACTTGGATGAAAAATTCAACCTTTTTTTTACTTTTTCAGGTTCCAAAACCTGTTCCCTAGACTAACTCGGGCATGCTGAAGATGGTTTGATAATGGTAAAATGCCCTTTTTTTAGGATATATATATATTGAGTTTTGGTAAAATCGAGTTTTGGCAAAATAAATTATCTACCAATGCTCGAAAAATACCATATAAAACCTAATTTTACTTTTATCAAACCATTTCCAGGATGCCCGAGTTAGTCCAGAAAACTGGTTTTGGAAAATGAAAAAACATAAAAAAAAATTCGGCTCTAAGTGTACGACCACTTGGTTTAGTTGATGCATGGATTATCCAGCAGAACTGAAGTTGGTTCATGAAAAACATTTTAAATTTTAAAGTTATTTACAAGACGAAAATATCTTGATCCAGATATTGATCCAAAATCTTGATCCAGCCTGATCTGACTCGATCCATCCCTGATCTACGCCTGACCTGGTCTGATTTAGCTCAACCCACTGGGAACAGGAGTGGATCAATCCGGATAAGGGATGGTCAGGAGTAGATCAGGCCGGATCAGACTGTATCAGGGGTGGATTAGACTTGAGTTCATCTAGCGCGAAAAAAACATAAACTGGGAATGTAGCTGCGGTGATAGGCGTCCTTGTTTTGAAGCGGTGTATGAATGCATCGAACTGAACATTTTCAAGGGTTCTTTTTTTTAATTTTAGCTCTATTTCCAGGGTTCCGATTATTATTTTCCTGTATAATAGCACAAACGGAAGCGTAGAATCGTGGCTGCACATTGTGTATAGAAACATGTGCACTTAATGAGAAGGATTAAATTTTTTCAATCAAAAATGTGCTGGCTCGTACAGTCCGATTTAAGCTGATTTTAGCTTTTACAAACTTAAACATTTTTAATAAAGGTATGTAATTTTTTCATATATGTTTCTATATATCAACGCGTAACCCTGATTCTAGGCTTTCATTTGAGCTATCATATAGAGATTACCATGAACTTGGAGCTGAAATTAAAAAATATTGAAACATGTTTAATGCCGTGCCGTCCTACCCTTCAAAAATACTCTTTTCTTGCCGGGTCAAATCTTCACAAGATATCCAATTTTCTGAAGCGATTTTGGTGTGCAAACCTTTGCATGTGATTCCCCATTAAATTATAATTCTGAAAAGCTACTAAAACCTTCTAGGAACAGTTAGAGGAGAAGGCGATATAGACCTAAGTATATATAATTGTGGGTGGTTCCCTTTATTTTGATGATCATTTTGCATGAAATCCCGTATTAAGATAGTTTCTGACAGCAAAGTAGTGCTGAAAATGCTTCCAAACGATTCCTCCATAGTTTTTCACCCTAGAAGTGAGTTAACTCCAGGACTGGGAACTGTACTTTATTTAAAGATTTGTACTTTATTTAGGACCTCAATCTTTAGAAATTTTGATAATATCAGTCAAAAACTTTATTTTGACAGACAAAACTCAATAAGCACTGGATAAAATAGCACTTTTCGACGAAAAATGACCAAATTGTACTTTATTTCAAAATTTTGAGCTCCCAGCCCTGGTTAACTCACTGAAAATGGAGTAAAAGGATTAGGTGTGCACCCAGGGGATTTGAACCTGAGAGTTCAAAATATTCGCATTGTGATTTACAACCCCCCACTTTTAAAATTTCACTAATGGCTTGTTCACGTTGTTAGAGTTCGGGTAAGAGGTGTTCATATACTCAAAAACCCGAACTTTAACCCGAACTCTAACTCTAACAACGTGAACAAGCCATAAACAGCTGGCTCAAATCGATTTTATACAAAAGAAACTTAAGCCAAACTTACATTGAGAACATCCTCGTCCCAGGCTGAGAGTGATGCAAGTACAGCCAGTACAGAACCAAATGTAAAAGCCACAGCTTTGGCTATTATTTCCGACTTAGGAGAGACGAATTGGTCCATGTAGCGCACTGCGAAACCATAGCTTTTGTTGAGCCGAGAGTGCAGTTCATGGTCCAGTTCGTTGAAGTGACGCAGCTTTTCTCTGCAGAATTACACAATTATTATTGCTTCAGAAAAGTCTATATTTTACCTTCCATAATTGGAATATTTTCTGGTGCCAAATACTCCTGGATCTCTCTTGATCAAATCAGCATTGGAGAAAAAGCTGAAGAGCACTTGGTAGAGGAAAATAAAGGGAAAGAAGACCAGGTTGATCAGACTCATCCATGCTATGGTCTGTCGCATCTTCTCCGCTAGAAAATTCTCATTGAAGACTATTTTTGAAGTAGGCTACTGCATTTCTCTGTTACTGTTCCTCTAATATAAGCCCCTCCTTGACTTTGAGAGTCTGTTTTTGATTTTGGTTGAGCACCCGAAAATCCCGATATCGAATTCCAAATTTTCCAATTTTCGGGGATCCAAAAAATAGAAGTCCGGGGCTTCTATTAGAGGAAATACGGTAATTATCCCTCTCTAATAGTCACCCACCATAGGCACCCTATGTCTCGGCAAATCTGTCTTTTTCACGTTTTCTTAACCACCACAATTTTAATTCCAGTTTTCAAATTTTAGCACTCGAAAATCTCAAAATCGACCTCGAAATTTTCCGATTTTCAGAGGTTGAAAAATAATAACACCGGGGTAACTAATAAAGAAAATGCAGTAATCGGTATTTCAGGGCGTATTTTGCGCGTTTGCAGTAAGTTTGACTCTCACTCTGGAAGTACAGGGTGTCCAATAAAAACTGCAGCATTTTCGAAAAAAATTGTCAAGGGCTTCCGCGGACTGGTGAAAACACAAAAATTTTTGGGAGCTTTCAGCCAACAAATGCAAACCAGTTACAGCTAAAATGACTAAAAAATATCAAACTAACAGAGAGAATATAGTAACCCTATTATTTGCGAATAAAAGATTGGTTAAAACCAGTGTTTTCAATAATGAGAAGCATAAATGAGAATGAGAAGAATGAGAAGCAGAAATGAGAATAACATGAGAATGAGAATGAGAAAGTTTTCAACATGAGAATGAGAAATGAGAGTAACATGAGAATGAGAATGAGAAAATAGTCAACATGAGAATGAGAAGTATAATGTTTCTCATTCTCATTTTGACTACTTTCTCATTCTCATGTTATTCTCATTTCTGCTTCTCATTCTCACTTTCGTTTCTCATTCTCACTTTCATTTACATTCTTTAGTCAACTATTTTCTCATTCTCATGCTCATGTTAGCTATTTTCTAATCTTCATGTTAGCTATTTATTCATTATTTCACTATTTCATGAGGATGAGAAAATAGTTTACTCGAGAATGGCTGGTCATTTATCTGGTTTCAGGAACAAACTATTTTTCCTTACAAACCTTTTTCTTTAAGAGGATCCTGAGTGGTCCTGATCCACCTTAGGAGGTTTTTATATACCCTTAGTCGTTCCGATCCACCCTCCATTGCCCTGATTAACCCTCAGAGGTCCTTGTACCTTAAGTCCTGATACCCGTATACTCTAATCCTTATACCCTTACACCCTTCGTAATAGAAAAGACTATTAGAATGAGAAGCTTTTCAAAATGAGAATGAGAGGCAGAAATGAAAGTGAGAATGAGAATGAGATGAGAATGAGAAAGTGTTCAAATGAGAATGAGAAATGAGAGTAACATGAGAATGAGAATGAGAAAATAGTCAACATGAGAATGAGAAGCATTATGCTTCTCATTCTCATTTCTCATTCTCATTATGCTTCTCATTCTCATTTTGAAAATTTCTGCTTCTCATTCTCATTCTCATTGTCACTGTGAAATCCTTCTCATTCTGGTGATTCTCATTCTCATTTTTGAAAACACTGGTTAAAACTCAATAGGAAATGTAAAAAAGCCGTAATTCGAATAGTAATACAGTCTTTATTGCACACTCTGTTTACAGTCGACCCACAGTCGACACGGGCCGAGTTTTCAACCGACCTAGCCCAGCCCAGGACGACCCTCGATAATTCGGCACCCGGCTGATATGACACCCTTGATAATTTGATACCCTAGGGCCAATCCCCAAGGGGATGGTAGAGGGTTGACTGTATTTGTGGATAGGGGGATATTTCTCACTTTTTCACTGCTATTTTTTTAAACAAGAAGTATCCGAAAATTCGGCCGATTTCAAACGGTCATAACTTTTTTCCTGACACGATCTTGAAATACTGTATGGACAGGTCGACTTCTAATAAGCCTGAACAAATGTAGTGTAAAGTATTTTAACACGATTTTCGCTCGTCTCTTTGTGGTTTAGACTTTCTAAATAGAAGTCCAGAAGTTCTAAATAGAAGAATATACAAGCTGTATGTGGCCAACTAGACAGTGACATTGACAGGCAGTATGTGGCTGTGGGTTGTCCTAGATTGTGGCAGGAATGAAGTTATGTCTCATGGACGCTCAAATCGGATTTTTCTGGTTTTCAACAAACGCTCTTTGATACCAGGTGAATTTGTAAGGAGGGGGGGTTGTCGCTGTGGCCACCCTCTAGTTGAACTATAACTTTACGAAATAGGAATGTGTTCAATTTTTATTGAATGGCCAACATGTTCCCGATATTTTTACTCAAAAAAAAACTGTACCAAGTTGGTGCTGAAGTTTAGGGTCCCTGTACTCATCCTTTAGTGTGTATGCATCCTTCCAGGGTGCCATAGGACCCAGAAGAAGAGCCATTCAAGGTTGAGTCTTAGACCAGAGGAGAGATATGGAACATTTCCCACAAATGGCAGACTAATTTGAGGGGGCAGAAGGTCCTGAAAATGGAATATTTTTTAAATCTTTATCATTAACAATAAAGGAACACCCACATCGTAGACCAATGCAACAAAGTAATTTTTGTAGCGCAAGATTCTTTGATAGACATCAAGCGTAGTAATTTCTTCCTTGTTGATGACAAAGTGCAACTCGGGTTGGAATTTACACAGCGTCTGCACCACTGAAATAATTTAAAATAGTGGATGCTTAAAAAATATGTGATTATATCACAGTTTCTTTTAAAAATTGGTCCCAGTAAACCGAAATTTATTCTTTTTTTTGCCTTTTTAGGTTATCCGTGCATTCCAACAAAATTAAAAGACGCCAATCCCAAAAACGGCCAGTACCCAAATCATAAAACCTCCTATTAAGATTGGTTGATGGCCGCCACCAATGCAAAAAGCCTAAAGCCAAATTTAAAAACTCTATTTTGACCATTTGAAAAAATTTAAAAAAATATTCTTATCCCGATTGCCGTTTTTTGAATTCGAATGGCAATTTTGAAGTTACAAAATTCTAATGCAGTCGAGTCTCTACATAAAGACACTCTCTCACACAAACATTTTGCTTTGTTGGCCATGAGTAATATTGAGCCAAACTGAATCTTCTTAAAAGGACACTTCACATAAAGACAGTCTGTATATAATGACGACAAGTAGTGATCTCAGCGGGACGCCACCAACAAAAACTCACCAACGCATAAGACTCGCCAACGCCAAAAAAAATCAATGACGCGACAACTCGCCAACGAAGAATCTCGCCAACGAAAAATTCCATTAAACGGCTCTCTATGGCTGGTCCCAAACGGGGCAGTTGAATCAAAGTTTTTCTTTGGCGAGTTTTTTGTCGGCAAGACTTGCCGTTGGACGCCGTTGATCGCCGTTGGCGAGTTTTGGCTTTGGCGATTCGGTTGCGTCCCATCTCAGCCTATAACCAACCCTTTTCATAAAGACAACATAATTTTTTTTTGACTGAATATCAAATTATTTCTCGTCTCAGCTAGGAAATGTTGTCTTTTCAAGAATCACAGCACTTTTTCCTGTGTTTCAAGTTTTCGCTTCAATTTTTGACTGATGTGGCGAAACGGGTTGTACAAAAAATCGGGTTCGTGTCAAATCTTCTACATAAATACAACCAACCAAGTTTAGATATAACAACACTAGAGTTGTGAAATGGACATATGTCCAGGCATATGTCCGGACATATGCCCGGACATATGTCCGGACATTTTAGAAAATGTCCCGTTAACTAAAAATCGGACATTTTCTTGTTGTTTTTGTCTCAGCTATTATTTTATTACTCTTAGTCCGACAAAATCATTCTTCACTTCTGCTCACTGAAATTCTGCTAATTTCTGCTTATAATTATGTTTCAGGTTGCCATGTCTAAGCCTCAAACAGGATATCATGAAAGGATGGTTTGCTTTCGATTTCTAATGTTTTTATTTTTTTCAGTTGTCCGAGGCGGATATCCACCTGGCCAGGTGGTACCCACCACGAGGTTTGGGATTTCGGTGACTTCAATCGCAATTTTAGTTTTAACAAACGCAATTCTGCACACGATTTTGCCTATGATGGCATAGCTCTTTTTTAGATTTAGATTTTTTTTTTCAAAATTTTTCAGGTACTCCAGGTACCTGAAACACCTGAATAACAGTATTATTAGATTCAATCTATTGAATGAATTTGAATTTTTGTTAAATGATATCGCAGAATAGTCTTGTTTGTCCTTGGTTGATGTCAATAAAGCTTATTTCTTCTCTTTCTTGGTCCTTATCTTATTATAAGACATATTTACTCGGGTTAACAGAAAATGTCCGGAAATGTCCGAATTTCGGACATATGTCCGGACATATGCCCGGACATATGTCCGATTTGAAAATGTCCGGACATTTCCACAACTCTAAACAACACTCTACATAAAGACATTGACACTTTATGCATTCACATTTCTGTAAAAAAAGATACCCTGGTTCATCCTTGTTAACTTTTTTTGAATTTTTTTTAAAAGTCTCAAAAAGTGTTTATTAACACTTTTTTTGGCATTTTTACGCAATAATTTTTTTTGTGAAATTTTTTTGCCTTGCTCTCCGCTGTTTTTTTTTAAATTTTTTTGTCCCAAATGTCGTAAAAAGAATTAAAATGCTCATTTTTGTTAGAAAGCAATTAAAAAATATATTCTTTGATCTTTATTGACTTTTTTCTCGAAGAAACAAGGCAAGCCAACAAGAAAATGGGTACCTGAAGACCCCAAAAAGATCGGATTTGAACATAGTTTTGTTAACTGGGGCCTACCGCATAAAAAAAACTCTGGTATGCATGTTTTTTCATGCATCCAGGGTACTTCTTTAGTTCCACTCCCCCAACTTGTGATCTACTTGTCATCTACAACCTTATGCCATGGCTTCCAAATCAAAATTTCAAAATAAAGTACATTTGGTCAAAAGTGCCATTTTATCCAGTGCTTGCTGGGCTTTGAGTGCCAAAAATAAAGATTTTGACGTGAGATCTCAAAAATTCTAAAGATTTGATGTCCCAAATAAAGAACAAATCTTTAAATAAAAGACGTTTGGAAGCCCTGCCTCATGCTCAAAATGTAGCCCTTCTCTCTGGCATCAATTTAAGTATTAACTTGTAAATGAGAATATCCAAGAAATTACTTAAAAAAACCATGTATAGTAAACTGATCAATTAGAAATGTAACGGCTATGGCTATAACAATTTTTGGCGCAAATAATGTGGGCGCAAACGAGGTAGAGCCTAGGCCGGCACGCCGGGCCATTTTTTTCGATCACCCTCAAGGGTGCCGGGTTATGATAGAGTGCCGGGTAAATGGAGAGTGCCGGCCTATTAGAGAGAATACGGTGTTCTAAAAGATAGCCATAAGTTAGCAGAAAACATGGAACGAAAAAATCAAACCAAAACCCATAACTGCAAGGAAATAACCCAGCATGTTAATTACAGTAGCGGACAAAAAAACCAGACAAGCTTTTGAAATTCATAAAAGCAGTAATTTAAGGCAAATAGCTATATGTTCCTGGAAGTTGTTGTTATACATTTTGTAGAGAAATCAGGCATAAGAGCGTTTAGGCAATTTTCGGACATTTGTCCAAAAATTGCTTAAACGCCTCAACATAATGCCAAGGATTTCCAATTTTTAAAATCATTTTCACTTTTTCCATAGTCGGGTGTATTTTTGAAGCTCTTCTATTTATTTTTAGAGTTTTTGATCTAAAAAAGTTTTTTATTTCCTTTTACATATTTTTTGCTTTATTCAGATAGAAGAATTTTCCTGGACTAACACTGATGTGGTCGAGAAGTTGCAGCAGCTAAAAAACAGGGAAATGAAAACCGAAGATGTCGATGCGTACTTCAAGCTGCAGTATAACAAGAAGTGCGTGCCTAGGACAATATTCCGACACATGCCCAAGGAAGCTGCGTTACCTCCATACCTAAGCCCAGAAGTTGTCGTGTAAGCTGTCATAACTTTTTTATTTATTTTTCATATCGTTGTTGTGTAAAGGCCGCTAGTCGTTTGTATCTGAAAGCAATGAGAGGTATGTCAATAATTGTTTTATATACCTTCGGTGGCTTAATGTGTTTCTAGGTGGCTTTTCTTGGCCGATAAGAAAAATGGACTGGCTGTATTCGCATCTGACGATGATTGCAAAGCTGCGGCTCAATGTGGGCTATTGATGACAGATGATACTTTCGATTTGTGTCCAATAGGCTTCGCTCAGTTGTACGTGATACATGGACTTGTAATATTCGAATCCTCTGAACTTTAGGTTTTGAGTATTTGGGTATTCAAGAGAAGCTGGTTAAGACTCCACTAACTGATAGATGTTATTTGACAATGACTCAAGTAGGTTATTCGGTAATGGTGATAATATACAATAACATTTTTTAGGCGCTGCATTGTCGTCTAGGTGGCTCACCATTTGGTCCAGCGGGAACCGGGAAACTGAATCAGTTGAGGCTCTGGGCCATCACCTTGGAAGATTTGTGCTAGTGTTCAACTGCGACGAGACTTTTGATTTCCAGGTTTGAAAAACGCTTCTAAACTTGTCCAACTTTTGTGTAATTATACAAATTTTCAGGCCATTGGTCGTATATTAGTGTGGTTTTGTCAAGTTGGTGCATGGGGCTGTTTTGATGAGTTCAATCGATTGGAGGAGCGAATGCTCTCAGCTGTTTCTCAACAAATCCAAACTATACAAGAATCCGTGAAAGCGGGCGGGGAAATGAGGGTTGATCTGGTAGGAAAAAGGCTGTCTGTTAATTCTAATATGGCCATATTCATAACAATGAATCCCGGTATTCCAATTCGTTGTTTTTGTGAATACGTCAATAAATTAAATAATGCCAAATATGCCAAACAGATGCCACCAGATGCCAAATATTTGCCTTCGTCTATGAAGATGTAAGCTTACCCATATCGTAAAAGATGACTGATAGTTATGATTGCCGTTATTTCAGTTGAAGACTCCTCTGGCGTCAGGGCTACTTCGATTATCCGCTACAAGAACAGCCACTTTGATGTTGTGCGCCAAAGAAAGAGAAAATGAAAAAACCAAAAGTTAAGAAATCTTGTTGTTAAACTGTTTTCCAAGCTGTTATTGGTTCGAAGTCGAATAAAGTTTGAAGTTTTCAGTAAGTCTTTTGAATTTAGAGTGCCTGGGACGTAAGAATAACAGAAAACTTCCAATGAAACCACCGTATTGAAAACCAAAGTGAAAAATACCTTATTCATATCCGTCTAAAATATTACTCTCATGCTTTGATAAGTATCATGCTTTTCTAAGTATCACATAAGCTCACTCACAAGGTGATCCAAATACCTGAGGAGTAAATAAACTACGTGTCAATCAATATGCACCATATACCGTATTTTCTCTAATAACTCACCCTGCTCTAATAACTCACCCCACCCCCTCAACTTTGTTGACTCATATCCCAGCCGACAGAAAATGTTTTGCAAAGCTGTTTGTCGCGTTTTCTTAACTTTCACAAGCTCTACCGATTCCACTTTTTAGATTTTGGTTGAGCACGGGAAAGTCTCGAGATTGAGTTCAAATTTTCCGATTTTCGAGGATCTAAAAAATAACTCACTCGGGTGAGTTATTACAGGAAATACGGGACATTCGTCGAATAGGACACTTGTCCAAAAATTGCCTAAACCTCGGGCAAAAAATTAAAAAGTTAGTCAAATAGATTGTCAGCCCATTTGGAATGTATTGCAGCCCTGATGTTCTTAACATGTTTTGTCGATATCAAAAAGGATCAAACAGAATATTTTGACCTCACAATAAAGGTTCACACCCACCTAGAGCCGACATAAACTTGAAGTACACATAGAGAGCCAAAAAAAAGAAGAGCTAAATACGTAAAAAATACACCCGACTATATAAAAAATAATAATGAATTTAAAAATTTAAAATCCTTGGCATTATGATAAGGCGTTAAGGCAATTTTGGGACATTTGTCCAAAAATTGCCTAAAAGCCTACGCACCGAGAAATCAAAGAGCTTTCGAATGGTGCACTAAATGTAGGGTACATGTCAATTTTCCGCCGACCAATTTTCCGCGGACAATTTTCCGCGGACAATTTTCCGCCGACCAATTTTCCGCCGACCAATTTTCCGCCGACAAATTTTCCGCCGACCAATTTTCCGCCGACCAATTTTCCGCCGCCATAATTCAATTTCTGTTTCACGTTTGGCTAGTATATTTAGTAGTGCCAATCTAAAATACATCTAGAATTTCGCTATTATATAGAATATAGATAGAATATAGAATTTCGCTATGTAGAATTTCGCTATCTATTTTTTTTACCTGTTTTATCATGTTTTGGTCACTGGAGCTGGGCAAAAATAGTCTCTAAATGCATTTTTGTTCAAGAGTCTTGCTCGGAATTATGTCTAAGGTAAGTGAGTGCGCGCATCTCTAACCAACCAAGCCCCCTGCGCCCCCTTCGGGGGCGCAGGGGGCTTGGTTGCTTGGGGTTGAGATGCGCACACCCACATACCTTAGACGCAAATCACTCGAAAGTGACTCTGGATGCATAAAAATGTATGCATACCAGAGTTTATTTATGCGGTAGGCCCCAGTCAACAAAACTTTGTTCAACATCTTCCTTTTTGTTAAAAATTGGCACCTTTTTAGTCCATTTCCACCCAAATACAGACCTAAACCCCTTGAAAAATGGTCAAAATGGGTGATTTCGGGTGGTCCAGAAACTCGATTTTTATTGACCAGAACTCAAAAATTAGGCAGTATATTAGGGCAGTAAAAATAACAAGGGAAATAGGAGAAAGGGTCATTCACAGAAGAAACTTTAACTTGAAAACAGAAATTGAATTATGGCGGCGGAAAATTTGTCGGCGGAAAATTTGTCGGCGGAAAATTGGTCGGCGGAAAATTGGTCGGCGGAAAATTGGTCGGCGGAAAATTTGTCGGCGGAAAATTGTCCGCGGAAAATTGTCCGCGGAAAATTGGTCGGCGGAAAATTGACCGGTACCGCTAAATGTATGTTTTCATCAACATTTTTTTGAGAAAAGCTATTATTTAGTCATTTTCCTTAATTTTGACTATAAATGGATACCTTTTTGTTGGTAGTCATAACTTTTTGCCCAATAATCCGAAAAAAAAGTTTGACCTACCAAATTGTAGCTAAGGAACAGTGCTTACAAACAAAACCAGAAAAAGCATATGTTAAGAAGTATTTTTAAATTTTTGTCGTTACTTTAGCATATGTCCGGATTTTTTTGTCCGGCCAAAAAGTGATGTCCGATCAAATCACATAGGAATATTTTTTTTCGCGGCAGAGCAAAATGTGGGTTATTTGCACTAAAAATGTAGCCAATGAGTTGCTCTACAAAATGTATAACAACAACTTCCAGGAACATATAGCTATTTGCCTTAAACTACTGCTTTTATGTATTTCAAAAGCTTGTCCGGTTTTTTTGTCCGCTACTGTATTTTTAATCACTTCAAAAGTCATATATACCATTTTGCCAAGGCACATTTGCCAACTCGTCGTCTTGGATGTTGAGCACATTAGAGTAGAAGGTTTTCATTTCCCAGAGTTGGATAAGACGGTAGCCCACACGCAGCAGGTGTGCCAACCAAAAAACAGCAGCTAGCATAATGGCAATAACGATTAAGGGGTTGAAGGAGACTGCATAGTAAGGAATAATTGCATCCTGCAAAATATAAAAAGGCTTTGAATTAGCAGTATTCATCTATAAAATATAAAAAAACTTACACCAATATGCCTTTTCCTGAGCACCGGCTGACCCGTAGTGGTTATGTTGCGATTAGCAAATAGCACATCATAGTCAACACATTGCAGCAGAAAAGTGGAGAAACAGATTATAAACAAAAATTGAAACAGAGCGAAGGCATGGCGAAGTGCTGAACATTCACATTAATTACTGTCATAGACTCACTCGGTAAATAAAAGTCGGCTCCGCAAATTAGATGAACTGTGATTTCGACCGGTCGAAATATATTTCTTGAAGCATACGAGTCATCTAACCCAAATCCCAATCGACTAATTAGCCTACCCTCTCATATAATCCCTCCCTATTTAGCTTAGAGGGACTGTATCTCGGGACAGAGTAGATATTGTACAAAGCTGTTTATCGTGTTTTTGTAACTACCACGAGTTCTACCCAGTGATGAGTAAGGCCGCCCCAGTAATTTTGAAAAATATTTTTAAAACGAAGAGTTTTCAAACATTTTTACAAAGCGTTGCTAATAATCTATACTTCATCTTGTAGCCCTGTTTGTCTTCTTTCGAATGGGTAGTTAAACTACTATATGTTTTAGAAAATGAAGAAAATATGTCCCCTGGGGCGCTCGGATCGATTTTTGGGGCGGGGCGCCCCGCCCCGGGAATCGCCCCGGAGGCAATATCTTCCAAAATTTATGATTTTATTCTGATTAATTTAGGTGAGTTAGGTAGGTATAACCCCCAGCTACATAGCTGTCAGAAAAGATTTTTATTAGCTCTACAAAAAGTGGGTTATAAAAATCAAAAGATCTCTGGGGTGATTTTAATTTTACCTTTAACTCACTTTTTCTAAAAGCAGAAAAAAATTCGAGTAGAAATCTAACTTTTAAAAGGTGTAACAATGGCTAATTTTTGAATTATCATATATAATGAAGAAAAAAATTACCAATGCAGATTAACCCGTTGCCTTGATGATATTCATAAACTGAAAATTTACAAATTACACAAACAAATATTGGAAAAAAACTTGGAAAGATTACCAAGAGTAAAGAACTAAAAAAATTTTCAGAAAAATTAAAACAAATAATAAATTCAAACTATACCTGGTCAATATCCTCAATGTGGTCCCAGCGACGATCCCGTTTTGAGGAGCTGACCAGTTCAGAGTTCTGCTCAATACCCTCAAAGGATACATTAATAATTTCGTGGACATGGGCGGAGCGCCCTGGTTGGTTTCATCGTCTGAATTTTGACCAGGATCTCCTGCTTCTTCCTCATCCCCACCAATTGGTGTGTAGGTCCTTCGATTTCCGAAAAACATCCTTGGAGTTTTTCCTGATGACTTTCTTTCTCTGCAAATGTCACAAAAAACTATTAAGTTTATTGATTCATAAAATGTGTTAAAATAAGTGAATTTTACTATAGAATACAATGCGAAAAAACCACTATTGCCTAGACCAAGATTGACACTAATAGAGGCATGGCCACAAAAATCGCATGACAAAGACTATTTTATTCTGATTGCAAGAGAAGACTGAGAGCTAACTAAAACATATGATCACGTGCATGTCCAGAATAACCAGGAGAGACACAAGGAGCAAGACACAAGGGTGCTGATAAAACACAACTGACGCTAGTCTGCCAGAGTCGGTGCTGCTTGCGCGCCAAATTTGAACATTAAATTTCGCAATGAACGCCACAATTTATCGGTCAATTTGATTTTCATACTCGAAAAACCTTTTATCCGGTGACTTGTACAAAAGATAATGTGTAATTTTACAGTATGTATAGCTACATATATATAGCTCTGTAATCTCGGCGATATCTTTTTTGGAGGCTGGCGACGCTCTTCTCCTCTTCGATAAACCATTGAATTTACTGTGATTTTCAATCTAGTTTATAGGGCATGAAATAGAGAAATTTTTCAAAAGCCGGAATGATCAAAAGTAGCAAAGAGATAATAATAAATTTTCGGTACTATTCGATTTTCTAATGTCCCGTATATCTGTAAAAAAATCTAGCTGAGACATGCAAAAATAAAAAGATTATGGCGAAAATAAACTCGGGTGTTTATAATAAACGCCCCGTATATGGTTGTGTATTTTGGTTGCCGGCAATCACCGTTAATAATGAGGTTAAATAACGTTCCGGCAAGTTTTTGCGTAAAGAAATTGCGGTAAGCTTCTTCTAAGCACCGTCAAGTTGGCTAGAAAATTTGTACTTACACGTTCACACCCAAATCCCAAAACCTGGGGTAGGTACCACCTGGGCAGTGGATATCCACCTGGCTGCCCTTAAAAATAAAAATTTGGTCAACATCAAAAACAAACCATTTATTCTGACGTTAAATCGTACAGGGAATTGGGTTAATTAGAACCGAAATTGATATTTCCGTCAATCCGAATCAGAAAACCCTGGGTGGATACCCTGGGGTAGGTAGATATCCACTTGTTATTACAGGGGGGGAGGGTTATTTCAAGGGGGGGGTTACTTGGCGGTTTTTACGTTCGCAACCGCATGCGGTTTGCTACTAAAAAAGAGCTGCTTTAAAACAACGAAATAATGACCTAGAAATGAAAATGCTTAATTTGCATGCACAACACTGATAATTACCGTGATTATTAAAGTATTTTTACCGTGAACTATTTCAACCATGTATAGGCAGAAATATAAATAAAAACTATAAAAAAACACTAACGATCAAAAAAACATAAAAATTAGGAAAAAATATTTTTAAAAACAAAAGGGCACATTTTTTCTTAGAGAGGGCACATTTTTCGGCTACCAGACAATTTCCAATATTTTTGGAAAATGTCGGCCGACATTTTCCAATATTTTTTCGGTAAATTCGGGCGAAACGACCGAATCGACCGAAAAAATATTGGAAAATGTCGACCGACATTTTCCAAAAATATTGGAAATTGTCTGGTAGCCCATTTTTCGGATAATGTGCCCTAAAAAGGGCACATAAATTTTGCGCCAAAAATATGTGCCTTACAAAGGGCACATTGTGCCCCTTTCAGGGCACATATTTTTTTCAACTGTGAAAATCAAGAAAAAGGGCACATTGTGCCCGGAAAGGGTACATTTGTCGAACCCAGGCGACAAGAAAAAGTTTTGCCTATTTTTTTCAAATTCGCGCCCATTTTGGCGTTTTGTTTTCTCGTGTTTTTACTGGCCACTGTGACCACTTAGGCCTTAGGCTTAGCCCTTTGGTTCGGGGTAGGCCAGCGCACGTTAGGACGGACTTAAACGTGTGTCCCAATTACGAAAAACAAAAAGAAAAGAACGCTAGAATTTTGAAAAAAATGTCCCAAAAACCACCAAACGTCTACGCACCGTTTTTCTTGGATGCTATTATAGTTTTAGAGTGCATTTATTTCAGTGATCTCACTCGTATGCTGTTGTTGATTTGCAATGGGGTTGCCGATGGTCCAAGTCTTTATGATTATTGCCCGTCAATTATCCAGGCCAGTAGCCGATATGGTGATGAGGTAAGAAAAAAATCTTCGTTTGAGAAGAGTATGGAAAGAATAAATTTTAGCTATGGCAAAGACCATCCACTGTTTCGAAATAGATTATTAATTCCAGTGGGTAAGAGTAAGTATTCACTTGATGTTGTTAATTTGAAGAGCTGATGAAACTCAATTTCAGAGCTCGTAAATTGGTCTACTCGTCTTCGAATGAAAAACCTTGGCCTCGGATCACCTAAAAACCTTTCCAATGTGACGGAAGCTGCAGCTTTGGAACAGGTTCAGTGTTTGCTCACTTCTTTAACAGCTCCTTTAACGCATTATTTCAATTCATAGGCATCAGAATTCGTTCAGCAGCTAGTCATTTTCGGGTATTCCTGCGTTGTTGTCTATGTCTATCTGTCCTATTCTAAATCGCATGAGAAGGAAAAGGCTACAGAAGAGGATCTCCTTGAGCTGAAGCAGGAAATCAATACCAGTCTTGTTGAACTGAATCAGCGAATTGATGTGCTTCAGGCCGAAGTTAGGAGTCTAAGCAAACCAGCTGTAATTTTTACTATCCAGTTTCAGGGTGCAAATGCTCATATTGTCTTTTAGACTTCTTCTGGATGGGGATTACGTGGCCGTACTTCACCTACTCCAGCTCCTGCAAATCCAGCTATCAGACGTGCAATCAGTGAGCCACAAGCTCCTATCCCATTGTCAGCTGCACCGTCCAGAAAAGATTCGACGAGAAGGAACTCATCCTCTAGCACAGAAATTGTAGATTAGTTGAGTAAAATATAGTTTCTCTTGTTTTGACTTTAAACTTCCATGTGTATAAATAAAGTGACTTAATAAAATTTTAAAATTATGTGGCTCGGGTACTACAAATTTTTCTGTTTTTGAAGTAAGTTTTATCGGTTTTTCATTGGATTGAGTAACTCTTACGACTATCCGGAGCACGGTCATCTTCTGTTGGTTTATAAAAGATTGCGTTGCTATCTATACCTGTCTTCCTATGTTTAGAAAGGCGAACGTTCAAATCTTTTCTCCAATGTTCAAATTCGCAAGTAGAGAAGCATTTTCTGAACACTTTACTGTTTCAAAAAGCGGTACGTGACAATTCATCCTCTGGGACAATTCATCCTCACTTGGAAAAACGGGACGATTCATCCTCACTTGTATAAACGGGACGATTCATCCTCACTGTTAAAAAGGGCCGATTCATCTTCACTCGTCAAAACAGGACGATTCATCCTCACCCGTCAAAACGGGACAATTCATCCTCTCAATTCATCATGGCAATTCCTGTCAACAATGTCAAAGCAAATATAAAACGTCGCGCCTTAGACACCCGAGAAGTAATTTAGCTAGGTCGTGAATAGCTCCGTTTAATGTGCACTGATTTTTCAGAAGCCAAAAGAACTTTTGAATCATATGAGCTCCAGTCAGTCCCATTAGCGCTAGGTCCAAGTCTAGGAGATAGTGCCACCCGCAACATGGTACGCAGAGTCCGCATTGCCAATCAAATTCCGGTCGTTGAATCAGCTAGGGTGGAGGATGTCGACATTCCAGCAGCATGTCAGAAACACCAGGATGGTGCCGGCCGTGAAGAGCTGTTTTTGTTAGGCGATTCGGGTAAAAATGATTCGGAGAGGTGAGTTTAAATTATTATTTTGAGTTCAAGTATCATACAGTCTACTCTCGTTAAACTGGCACTCCAATAAACTGGCACCCTCGATAAACTGGCACTTGAAAAAGCCCTATTTGGCTAGCCGACAGAGAAATTAGGCAAAGTAACATCCCACTAAACTGGCACCCCCGATAAACTGGCACCCCAGGCTGGTCCCCAGGGGTGCCAGTTTATCGAGAGTAGACTGTAATTATTCACAGAATTTTGCTGTTTGGACGAGAAAGGCACATAGAGTGGTCTGGAGAAATGAAATATATCTACATGGATGGGTCCTTCAGCACAACTCCTGCTCCATTCTACCAAGTTTTTATTTCTTCTTCTCATCTTTATCATTGGTTATTCAAGGCATTCAGGTTTACGCTATTCTGGCTGAGAGAAGTGCACGAGCAGCAAATGGTGGTAAGTGGGTGTTTCCTGTACTTTATGCGCTGCTCAAGTCAAAGTCTCGGGATGTGTACACAAAGCTGTTCAAAATGGTGAAACAGCTGTGGCGGATTTCACACCTACTTCTATTTCGGTTGACTTTGAACAAGCTGCCATCCAATCTTTGATCGAAGTTTTTCCTTGTAAATTATTTTTCAGACTCTGTTATAATTATCTTCTCTGTTATTGGATTCAGATTCAAAGATTTCTGGCTGTCTCTTTCACCTCGTGAAGAATTTTAAGAAGCAAATTGGAATATGTGGTCTTAGTGAACGTTATCAAGAGCCTGAGTTTTCCGTCCTCGCAAGAATGATTATCTCACTCGCTTTTGTCCCACCAACTGCCATTTGGTCTTGCTTTGCTCAACTTCAACTACACCTACCTGTGGAACTTGCACCAATTCTGAATTGGTTCAAGCGAAACTATGTTGGTAAACGCCTTGTCCTTCGTCACAAAACTATTCAATTGGCAGTAATGATCTTAGGTACAGCCGAGCATGCTCCAAGATTTCCGGTAAATTGGTGGACATGCTATGAGAGGACCTTGGCTGGTGAAGATCGAACCAACAATTTCGCAGAAGCTGCTCATCGGTGACTCCATGACGCTCTCGGTGTGGACCACCCAACAGTTGGCCGCCTTCTTCAGGATCTCAAGCGAATACAACGATCTCATGACATGCATTTTAAGCAGTACTTAGCAGGAATCGCAGCTCTGAAGAACGAAGAGTCTACTATGAAGCAGATTCAAGAATATTGGCAAAAGTACACCACTATCATGACTCTAGTCTTATGGCATATCTTCGAGGGCTAGCTTACAATATAGTCATGGATCAGTAAATGTTGAGAAAATTTGTTTGTTTGCCCGTGTTATTCTATGGTGAAAATAAAAATTGCTTGCTGATAATGATGATTGAGGGTAACATTCATTCAATGTAACATCATTGTGAGAATGACTCGCTTATAATAGATTGGTGAATAGCTTACTTTATTTCAACAGAGCAACAGTCTTCCAACATCTACAGTCTTTTAATTATCAGTCTCTATAAAAGCATTGTCCTTTAGACCGAAACTCGCCCCTTTTTCATAAGGGAACATGGATCGCCCCTTTTTATAAATGAGGATAAATTGCCCTGTTTACACAAGTGAGGATCAATCATCCCTTTTTCCCAAGTGAGGATGAATCGTGCCTTTTAGATAGTGAGGATGGATCGTCCCTTTTTGACGAGTGAGGATGAATCGTCCCTTTTTAACGAGTGAGGATGAATCGTCCTTTTTTATCGAGTGAGGATGAATTGTCCCTTTTTACCAAGTGAGGATGAATCGTCCTTTTTAGATAGTGAGGATGAATCGTCCTTTTTAGATAGTGAGGATGAATCGTCCGTGTCCGTTCAAAAAGGGGCAAAACTTTTTTTTGACCCAGATTCACTTTTTTTGACCCAGATTCACTTTTTTCTGTCCCAGATTTGACTTGTCCCAGATTCACTTTTTTTTTACCCAGATTCACTTTTTTTTGACCCAGATTCACTTTTTTTGTCCCAGATTTCCTCATTTCTGTCCCAGATTTAGCTTAAACCACAGGGGGACCAAGCACTTACAAAATTGGTCAAAAAATTTTTCTCTCATAACAGCCTGAAAGTTTTTCTATAACGTTTCTATCCTGTTTTGAGCATTTTCGCCAAAAATTATTTTTTCCGCAAAAATTTTTGCCTTGGGGGACCAAGGTAGCCCAAAGTTTTCAGGAGCCTGAAATGTGACCTTGGTCCCCCAAGGCAAAAATTTTTGCGGAAAAAATAATTTTTGGCAAAAATGCTCAAAACAGGATAGAAACGTTATAGAAAAACTTTCAGGCTGTTATGAGAGAAATTTTTTTTGACCAATTTTGTAAGTGCTTGGTCCCCCCTGTGGTTTAAGCTAAATCTGGGACAGAAAAAAGTGAATCTGGGTCAAAAAAAGTGAATCTGGGACAAGTCAAATCTGGGACAGAAAAAAGTGAATCTGGGTCAAAAAAAAGTGAATCTGGGTCAAAAAAAGTATTGCCCTTCAAAAAGATAGGCAACTAAATTACAATGCGTAAACATTTTTGCAACACACAAAATGGGGTTTCTTTGATGCATTTGGAAAAGGGTACATATCAGTTCACTCCCTGGTCAATTCACTCCCCGTGTCAATTCACTCCCTGATCAATTCACTCCCGTATCAATTCACTCCCGTACCAATTCATTCTCCAGATCAATTCACTCCCCAAATCAATTCACTCCCTGAAACAATTTTGGCTAAAGTACACAATCCCCCCTCCAGAGCGGTATGAAGATTGATCCCATCGGCCGATTGATCCCATAAGATGATTGATCCCATCCCATTAAAAGGGACGATTGATCCAATACCGTTGAAAAGGGACGATTAATCCATCTAAATGTCCCATGTATCAACAAAACCAAATGATCGTCCACTTCGATTGATTTTTTTTATGTTTTAAAGTTCTAAAACCTATTTTCTGTACTGATTCAAGCATTCTAAAGATGGTTTAACAGTACTAAAATTACGCTTTGCAAGATTTACGAAAACTGTAAACATGCATTAAAAAGTAAATTTACTACTGTCAAACCGTCTTTAGAATGCTCAAATTAGTGCAGAAAACAAGTTTTGGAACCCAAAAACGTAAAAAAAAGGGTATCCAGGTTGAGCTTAGCTTGTTGTACCTAAGTATCGATACTTAGGTATGTGTGCCTGGGCAGTATTACCCAAATATCTCATGCTCAGATTGCTGGCGTGAAAAGAAATATCTAAAGATGAATAGATACAATAAATCACACCAAATGGACGACTACTTGGTATGGGCATCTGGATGGTTTAGGGTAACCTAAACCATTGAGGGAGAGTCAGGACAGCTGAAAGTATGTCTAAGCCAACAAGGGTGGATTTGTGCCACTACAGGTCAATAAGGACCATTGGAATAACAAAAAAATACCTTTACTCAGAAGTCGGGAGAACAATAAATTAAATTACAGACAAACCACGATAAAGTGTGGGCCCGGGAGACCAGATTAAATCTACACTATATTGAGGTTACACTATATCGAGGGTATGGTCTAAGCCATTTATTAACAATATCAACCAGATTCTTAACAATACCTAAAATAAACATGGTCAAAAAGGCAAAGGAATTATGTCGAAGGTAAGTGAGTGCACGCATCTCTAACCCATCAAGCCCCCTTCGCCCTGCCCCTTGGTGGCTTGGGGTTAGAATGCGCACATACGCATATGCACATTCCTTAGACACAAATCACTCGAAAGCGACTCTAGATGCATGAAAAAGCATGCGTACCAGATTTTATTCATGGGCTAGGCCCCAATATACAAAACCATGTTCCAATTCCATCTTCTAAGGCATTTTGTGGTCATCCACGTATCCTTTTAGGGTGAATTACTTTCAGTTTTCAGTGCCGAGAATTTATCCCTGGAGTAAAAGAAAAAATTAAAATTTGATATTTAAAATAGTTTCATCCAGGGAATTTATCAGGGAGTGAATTGATACGGGGAGTGAATTGACCGGAGAGTGAATTGACCGGAGAGTGAATTGATAAGGGGAGTGAATTAATACGGGGAGTGAATTAATACGGGGAGTGAATTGATACAGGGAGTGAACTGACCGTGTCCCTGTAGAAAATTAGGGCTATTATTGTAGAAATTTTACGTTTGGGATATTAATGCTACTAACCAATTTTTCGATTCTGTTCAAGTTTGTACATCATCAGCACACCTACGTATTCTCTCTAATATACCGCCGCTCTCTGTTTGAACGGCGCTCTCTTGGAGTGGCAGCGGTCAAGTCCAAAATTAGGGAGGTGAACTATGTCTGATTGAATATTTAACATGAAGTTATAAAATTTGGTGGTTGAAAGAGCGGCATCCCTTTTTATTATAGAGAAAGCGGTAATTGTGGTAATGTAAGAAGCAATGGCTTTCTTTTATCGAATTCGCGTTGTATACATTGTCGAAACACATGAGACATTTTAACAATTCGGATTAGTATTTGTTTTTGCATGCATCAGCAATACTATAGCAGAGAAGTAGCATCTTTCTGACAAGGCTCTTTGACTAAAATAGACAAATAAAATTAAAATTAGTCACGTATAGAACAACAGTCATACCATGGTCCCCGGCACTACGAAGAAATCCTGACTCACCACCCAATCCTTTTGTTTCACTTCCCGATAAGCACTCTCTTAATGCAGGTGCAGCAGAAGACGAGTAATCCGGAGCATATGTCTCAGTAACAGCCAATGAATCAATCGAATTGGCAGTGGTTGAGACTTCTTTCCCGTTTCCAGACTTGACTATTCACGAGAAATTTAAAGGGCCATGGTTTTTTGCGCGCAGAGGTTGCCCTCCGCCAATTTAACTTTTTTCATACTCATTCAACTTCTGTACGGATTTTCAACTAGGTTTTTTTAGGGTTTCTTTCTTTTATCGATTATTATTGTATATTTAAAAACTGCCACGTCATTCCGAGCCGATCTGCCTTTACAAAATTTTGAACTTTGGCTTGGAAAATAATCGATAGCTCTTCAAAGGGGCATACCCGCAAGTTCAAAATTAGTGCCCACCAAGTCTAAACTTTTTCGTAATCGTTGCATTTCTGTACCAATTTTTCGATTGGATTTCTAACAAAACTATACCTAAAATTAAATTCTAGGCCTTGTTTTGTTAAAAACCAAGTTGAAAATCGGTACAGAAGATCGATGGTTAGAAAAAAATTTAAATAGGTTGACAACCGCTGCGCGCAAAAACCATGGTGTTTTAACAGAAGCAACAAAAAGTAGGCAAAAAAACTTACTGAAGAAGAAACAGCACAGGCCTACGATAGCACCGATGAGTAGAATACAAATGATGAAGGTGATTACGAAACATGCGCAGGTCTTGTACCACGGCTTTGCATGAACCTCTTCTTCAACAGTATTCACGCTTTGATTGCCAGCAGACGGACTTTGATCGCCCTCTTCCATTCGAGACACAGACATATCAGCAGAAGATCTCATTGAAGAAGACATTACAGATTTAGCAAGCAGTGACTTCTATTCGGATGTTAGACAAAGAAAAGGCTAAGAACCAACTTTTAAATGAATTCACAAAAATTTTTTTATGTAAATTTACAAAAACCCCAACAACCGACCTGCTTTTGATAGAAGACCGAAAAGAATGATTGTATTGCTGATAATGAAGTTTTGGAGAAAACGGAAATATGCCACGTTTGGAGAAAAAGTGCCACATTTTAGTGAAAAAGTGCCACGTTTTTTTAATTTGCCTAGTTTTGCACAGATATGCCTGATTTTATTGGTCGCTTTGTTTCCAATGACATATCAATAGCAAGCTAATGGTAATCTTCAAAATTTCAGGTGTAAATCATTCATTTATCTAAGAAACCTTATTGTCAGAAAACGTGGCACTTTTTCACAAAGCGTGGCAGTTTTTCACTAAAACGTGGCACTTTTTCACTTAGACGTGGCACTTTTTCGCCTTCTTGACTAGAATCGAAAAAACGTGGCACTTTTTTCACAAAAACGTGGCACTTTTTCTCCAGAACGTGGCATTTTTACGTACAGTCGACTCTCGATATAACGAACCCCTGGGGACCAGCAACAGGGGTTCGTTATATCGAGAGTTTGTTGTATCGAGTGGCAACTATAGTCATTTTACTTCATCGCTGGCCAAATGAACAAAAAAAATTGGTTCCTTATATCGAGAGTTCGTTGTATCGGGGGTTCGTTATATCGAGAGTCGACTGTATCGTCCATAAAGTTTTGTAAGATTTTAAAGGACTATAGCCGTCGCCGACAACGAGAATTTCAAATGTTTGAATTCGCGCGGGATACTTCTCTTTCGTCTCTCATTGTACTCTTTTGAGTCATTCGAAGAAAGTCAAAAGAGTACAGTGCGAGACGAAAGAGAACTGTCCCGCGCGAATTCAAACATTTGAAATTCTCGTTGTCGGCGACGGCTATGGTCCTTTAACAAAATTGACTCCCATCGAGATAATGACATTTTGTTATCGTCTAAAAACATTTATTCTGGTGCAGTTTTTCACGTAGATCAATTTTTGTGCGTAGAAGTACAAGTAGAAGTACCAGAAAAAAAACCCTACCCTTCAAAAGCACCGAATGACCAATTTTATATCACACCTTTTTTAAAGGGGGGGGGTGCATGTTGCGTGGGATTTTTAATCATTGTTGTTTTCTTTTCTTCGCCGCATTTTTATTGACAGTGGCTCATCTGTTAGTACATTACTTGGCCAATTTTTTACGCGGGATCCAAAAATGTTATCAGAATCAAAATAATTATTGAAAAATCTCACGAAAAACGTAAAATTGACCGAAACATTCATAACGTATTTCCCTCACGTACCTTTTTAGGATTCATGTGTTATAGCTTACGTCATGGTTTTCGCCTTTTAGATAGTTATTATGCAATATACCACTCAAAATGTAGCTTGCTGTCTTAGCTACCGTATCAGTGGTAAGTTGCCTAGTAGCTGTCATGAAAAAGCAGCCGAAAACACAGTGACAAGAACATGATTTTGAATAGGAAAAGGATATGTAGGGAAATACAGTACGAATGTTTCAGTTAATTTTCATGTTTCCCATAAGATTTTTCTGATTCTGCGTGAAAAGTTGGCCAATGGATGTATTACCAGATAAGCCATGATCAATAAAAAAGATGCAGCTCAGAAAACAATGTAACAATGTTCAAAAATCCGACGCAGCATGCACCCCCTTTAAAAACTTTATGTCATTTTGTAGCCCTGAAAATTCTTTGTCAAATGGTATATAAACATTTTATTGTTGAAAAAAGTCACGGATAAATTGACAAAACAAAACTTAAAACCTCAATTTCAAATCCCGGAATTTCAGTTTGGCTTGAGTTCAGAACCCCCACCTAGGGGAGATTTGCCAAAAACGAATTTTGCCAAAAATGAAATTTGCCAAAACGAAATTTGCCAAACGAAATTTGCCAAAACGAAATTTGCCAAAACGAAATTTGCCAAAACGAAATTTGCCAAAACGAGATTTGCCAAAAGACAAACAGGGGGGACCAAGGCAGTTTTTTTTACGTTTTTTCGAAATTTTTAGATTGTGTCCGAGTCACCCAATCACTCAAAACCACCCCAAACCACCCCAAATCACCCAAAATCACCCCAAACCATCATGGATATCCACGTGAATGACATGAAATTGTAAAATATTGAAAATCTGGACCAAACCATCTTATCATATGCAAAATCGTGTGGCGAATTGGGTTTGAGGAGACCAAAACATTGAGTTCACCTACCAAAACCCCGAAACCTGGGTTAGGTACCGCCTGGTCCAGGTGATATCCACCTGGATGACCAGAAAAATCAAAATTTTAAAAACTCAAAAAATAGACCATGCTATCATATGTAAAATCGTGTGGTCAATTGTGTTCGATAAGTCAAAAACTTTGAGTTCACCTACCAAAACCTCAAAACCTGGGTAGGTACCGCCTAGTCCATGTGGGTGTCCACCTGGATGACCTAAAAATAAAAAATTAATTTAAATCCAAAACAAACCATCCTATCATATGCAAAATCGTGCGATGAATCGTGTTTGATAAGATCGAAATTTCGAGTTTACCTACCAAAACCAAAAACTTGGGGTAGGTACCGCCTGGTCCAGGTAGGTACCGCCTGGTCCAGGTAGGTACCGCCTGGTCCAGGTAGGTGTCCACCTGGATGACCAGAAAATTTTGGGCTCTATATGTGTTCGTGGAACTCCCAAAAAAATTTTGCCTTGGTCCCCCCTGTTGTTTTTTTTTTCGTAATTTTTTGAAATTTGTGCCTTGGTCCCCCCTGTTGATTTGTTTTGATATTTTTTTTCAAAAGTCTTAAAAAGTATCAAACAGCCAAAAACCTTTTTTTAAAGTATGTGAGCCCTTGTCCATTTACTACGGTGGACAGAAAGGTGAACTTCCATTGAATTAGGGGTCGGCCGAAGGCCGGCCAGGTAAAAAAATCATTAAAGAGAAAAATTCCTTAAAGGGTTTTTACCTGGCCGGCCTTCGGCCGACCCCTAATTCAATGGAAGTTCACCTTTCTGTCCACCGTAGTAAATGGACAAGGGCTCACATACTTAAGGCTCAGCCAAGAATTTTTAAAGTACGAGTTCTTGCATACAGTGTTCTTTATTTCGAGAAAAACACATTTTCAGCCAACTATTTAAAATATCAAAACAAATCAACAGGGGGGACCAAGGCACAAATTTCAAAAAATTACGAAAAAAAAAACAACAGGGGGGACCAAGGCAAAATTTTTTGGGAGTTCCACGAACACATATAGAGCCAAATTTTGAATCGCACTTTTTGTCTTATCAAAAACTGATTTTTCACCTGGCCAGACAGATGGCCAGAACGGCAACCGGACATTTATCACTTTTTGAAATATTTGTCGCGCGACATTTGTCACTTTTTGACATTTTTGTCGTGCGACAATTGTCACTATAGTTTTTTTGTCGCCCGACATTTGTCACTTTTTTGTCACTTTTGTCGCGCGACTTTTCTGGTCCTCCAGGTGGACACCCACATGGACTAGGCGGTACCTACCCCAGGTTTTGAGGTTTTTGGTAGGTGAACTCAAAGTTTTTGACTTATCAACACAATTGACCACACGATTTTACATATGATAGGATGGTCTATTTTTTGAGTTTTTAAAAATTTTGATTTTTCTGGTCATCCAGGTGGATACCCACCTGGACCAGGCGGTACCTAACCCAGGTTTCGGGGTTTTGGTAGGTGAACTCAATGTTTTGGTCTCATCAAACCCAATTCGCCACACGATTTTGCATATGATAAGATGGTTTGGTCCAGATTTTCAATATTTTACGATTTTCATGTCATTCACGTGGATGGTTTGGGCTGATTTTGGATGGTTCTGGGTGTTTTTGGGTGGTTTGGGGTGGTTCTGAGTGATTTGGGGTGGCTCGGACACAATCTAAAAATTTTCGAAAAAAAAACCTCAAAAAATGCCTTGGTCCCCCCTGTTGTTTGAAAGAAATTTGATTTTATCGAAATCGATAAAAGATTTTATCGATTTTTATCGATTTTTTAAATAATTCTCGTTTGAATCGATTTTATCGAAATCTATAAATTTATCGATTTGTCACACCATGATAGGGAGGGAAGGGAATAAAAGGGGGAGGCCTTTTATTCCCTTCCCCTCCCTATACAGCCCTTATTCCCTTTTAAATTCAAAAGGCGCCAACTCAAATTTTTTCAAATTTTGACTAAAAAACCATGATACCTAGAACCACTCCTGTGTTCGAATTTTTTTTCTTAGAATCAAAAAAACGCTCGGTTTTCTCATGAAATCGGTGTCGAGAAACACGAATATGAAGTTATCTCCTCCACCTGATCAGTCCCCGTGGGGGTGGGATTCGTCACTGCGACCTTCAGTTTTTCTTCAATTACCAAATTTTCAAAAATTCTGAGAATTTTTAAAACCTGTTAATTTCATGATGCAGCGCATATTAAGAGCTACAACATCTACTTAACAGAAAAAATTTAAATCTGAGTGTTGAGATATGGTCCTATGAAAACAAATACTCAGAATGAAAAAATACAATCTTTCAAAATGTCTATCAACTTCTAAAATGACTTAAAATGTGTCATAGGGAGGTGAAAGCTGTTAAAGGGGGGGGGGAACTTTATATACGCATCGCCTTTTGTCGAAAGTTCTAGTTCCTCTGGGGGTGTTTTAATTTAATTTTTTAGTAAGTTTTTGACTTTCAGGTCCAAAAATCATCGAGCAATCGATTGCAACCATTTCCAGCACTGCTTTGCTGTCATCAACTGCCTCAATTTTGCGATTTTTGGCAATGACTACCAAAATTAAAGGAAACTAGCCAAAATGATGCGTATTTAGACTAATATAGCCTGACCCTCCGCCAAATTTATTTATTTGCTCACATGTTTAGTGACTTTCTAGAGTCAGAATTTCATGGCGAACAAGATAGAAATTTTTTCACACCAAAATCACTTCCGAAAAACAGATAGCTAGCGAAGGTTTGACCAAGGAACAATAGAGTACTAATTGAGGGGGAAATTTCGTATTATTTAGGAACTGATATTTTTTGCGATTTCAATTTACATGATTTCATACAACCGTATGCTGAAAATGACGGCAAGAAGCAGGGTATAAAATCGGAAGTAGGGTGAAAAAATCCGCGGATAAATATTGGTAATTTATTTTTTTCTATAATTTCATCTCTTACTACTTTTCTGTTTGTTCAAATTATTACAATGTTTATTCATACTTTTTCGTGTTACTATATATATAAGAAAGTAAACGTTTTATGCCTAAATTAATCGTTTTCTCAATTAAGAAAATTTTTTTGCACAATATGGTTTCGATAAGTGTTTCCACTATTACTGTAAGCCATGATGGTGATATTTATACCCCCGACCAGGCTAAGGATAATATCCGCGGATACGGATAAATATCCGTGGATATTTTATTGTTACTACGGATTTTATCGCGGATAAATATCCGCGGATATTTATTCGCGGATACGATAAATCCGCGGATTTCATCCGCGGATATTTGATTGTTACTACGGATTTTATCCGCGGATATTTATCCGTATTCGCGGATAAATATCCGCGATTTTTTTTATTGTTACTACCATTATCCGTATCCGCGGATTTTATCTAGAGATAGAAATTTGCCTTTTGCGATGTTGCGATGCGATGTTTTTTGATAAAAAAATTTGCGATGCGATGTGCGATGTTTCGAAAAAATCAGGTGCGATACATCGCAGCGATGTGCGATGTTTTCCCCACCCGGACCCAAATTCACCTTTATTATAACAACAAGCAAACAAATCACATTTCAATACTCGAAATTCAACAGTGGAAGATTTCTTGTTCAGGAATATTAATTGCTTGCTTTCTCCAGCACTTAGATTGGATCTTCTGTAGTCATAGACGTCT